>CM070479.1:50802075-51062075 GCA_036324585.1 Champsocephalus esox
CCGGTAAAAAGGGGCGGGGCGACCTGTCACTTTTATGAATACTCATGAGATTGAAACGGCATCAGTACTACTACTAGCAAGCATCGCTAACATTCAGAGCTAATGCTGTACTGGAGAGAGTATGTGTAAAAAAGCAGAAACATTTTTTTTGCAGTGTATATATTTAGCACATTTTAACATTATTATATGCTTACCTTTAAGTGCTGTTTGGGTCTGTGGGACCCGTTTTCAGTGTTTACTAAAATAAAATGTATACAATTTAATTATTTTAACCAGCTTTATTTGTGGTGGACGTCACATCCTCTAGGGGGTCCGGGGGCATGCACCCCCAGAAAGATTTTTTTTAAATGTTGAAGTTAAATGCATCAATCTGGTGCACTTTGAGCTTGGGCTGCTCAATTAATCGTATTTTAATCGCAATTACGATTTTGGCTTGCAACGATTATGAAAACAACATAATCGAAATAAAACGATTTTATTTATTTTATATAGGTTTAGGTTTTTCAGTTGAATTATACTTAAAGTTCAGGGTAATCAACTGTTAAAAACATACTTTTCAAATGATTTTCTTCAATAAGTTGATGTTTTCAAAGTAAATGGTTAATCGTTTTTTAATAATCGTCATATCAATTATTGACCCAAATAATCGAGATTATGATTTTTGCCATAACTTTGAGCCCAACATGAATTTAGTTTTACCAAAAATAACTTGATAAAATTGTATTTAAAATAACATTTCCAAAGAAATAAATCCTTTGAATCTGCCTATTCAGTTTCTGTTTGAATGTGAAGGGTTAGAGTGAGGTTCAACCTCAGCAATGCACATCCGACTGGAATCTGGCCTTGACAAAACACAAACAAATATTATTTTTGTGACATATTTGCATGTATCGCATAACATGAAGGAGGGTATGGAGGGTGACTGAAAATGAGGGACAGTGCAGTTACCAAATGAAAGGCAAATAAAGACAGCCAATGAATGGTGATGAAAACAAAGGGTTTAGAGACACTTGCTTGTCCTAATGTCTCTCTTATGTTGGCCTTTTCCCATGAAGCCAAGCTTAAATATATGTATTGCAAAAAAGATGCCAATTAAGTGCAATACAGATGAAGAGAAAGGCAGAGGGAGCCTGTCAACAGGGCTTCAGTCAATACAGAGAAGTAGAAGAGTTCTAACAGAGGAATCATTTTCACATTGTTTGTATTTTGCAGTGATACACAGAAGCGGATACAAGCGGTCGAGATGGGTTTTCTCCGCAGGGTGGCTGATGTCTCCCTTAGGGATAAGGTGAGAAGTGCGGTCATCAGGGAGGGACTCGGAGTTGAGCCGCTCCTCCTTCGCGTCGAAAGGAGCCAGTTGAGGTGGTTCGGGCACCTAGTAAGGATGCCACCTGGGCGCCTCCCTAGGGAGGTGTTCCAGGCACGTCCAGCAGGGAAGAGACCAAGGGGTAGACCTAGGACCAGGCGGAGGGATTATATCTCTTCGCTGGCCTGGGAGCGCCTTGGGACCCCCCAGTCAGAGCTGGTTGATGAGGGGAAAGGAACGTTTGGGGCTCTCTGCTGGAACTGATACCCCCGCGACCCGACCACGGAGAAGCGGGAGAAGATGGATGGATGACTCACACAGAACGTGCACACTTGGCGATGCTGTGCTAACTGTGGAATCATTATAGAGGAATCAATGTAATGCTCTTCCTTCCTGCTGTCAGCCATTACTGGCCCAATAAAGACACAGAGAATTACCATAATGAGCCAGGCTCACACAGCCACTGGAAATCATGTGGAAGAAACAAGCACCTCCACACATACATCCACACTCAGTGTGTGTGTGCCATGCTTAGCCAACAGTTTTCAGAAATGATCTTCTCTATTGAACTCATGGGATGGAGCATTAACACAAACACACACACACACACACACACACACACACACACACACACACACACCATCATCATCATCATCATCATCATCATCATCATCATCATCATCATCATCCCCAGATCACAGCTTAAGGGTGTGGGCGTGGTGTGTGTTTGTTGTTACCCCGAGGGCACCATAGTGACAACTAGTACAAGTGTGTATGTGTGCACTGCCAATACACAACTATCTGTGTTATGCAGAGTAAGCACACACATAAACACAAAGTGCAGAGCCAAAGTTGTGGCTATGATTTCAGGCACTCCAGCCTACGCAGGGGTAACACATTCATTATGTCTGGGCTTCTCTCACACACACACACACACACACACAAACGCACACACACGCACACACACGCACTGCAGGGGTGTGTGTGAGCTTGGTGTGTGTGTGTGTGTGTGTGTGTGAGTTTAGCATTCTTTCTCACTCCAACTCTTTGTCTGGAATTGTATAACCCTTTCCCTTTCTTGCCCTCTCGTGCTACAGTAAGCAGTGTTGAGATCTCCATATCAGGTTGAATAATTCAAACGAAAGTTAGTTATAATCAAATATAGTCAATTATATTCTTGTATTTCACAATGAAAATGCTTCATATTTTAGGTTTTTCTATATTTACAGTATAAACAAAGTGGTTTGTTGAGTTGAGTATACAGTAAGGCCTATAATGATGTATGGGTGTCACTGATAAGGGAGAAGGCAGTTTCTTCCCTCTCCCCTCACAGCAGTACACAGGGAGGGGTCTCCAGACTTAAGGAGAAATACATTGAGGCCTCAAAAAGTAGGTTATGTCATAGCCAAGTAGGGGTCATGACCTTTTTACACAGACATGGGAAGGTGTGTCTTATGACAAAGCCAATAGAATATGTCTGGTCATGTCCAGTCCTGTACATCAGAGGCCATGCCCAGTTTCCACACATATGGGTATGGAGGAGGGGTCTTAGGTTTCTATATCCTGTCTTTGAGCAAAGACACTGGCGGAGAGGGAGCAAGCTGGTATGCTCTCTCCCGGTGAAAGCTCTCTCCCTGAGAGCTGGGTTCATAGCTCTCGGTAAGGTTCTCTCAGACTTGGTAAATATCTCTCAGATGTCTTGGTTGAATGCTGAGTGAATTTCTTTGTGAAATGAGTGGAATGATTTGATATTGGATGTGTTTGTGAAGATTAGGCCCGCCAGCTGTGAGGAATCTTCCTCCGAATTCATGCGGATAGGTATGGGTTATTGCCGCCACCTGTCGGAAAACATAGGTATGGAATTGATGTGAATTAATTTGGTGAATGAAAGTTTCATTTACAGTGTTGGGCAAGTTACTTCCAAAATGTAATATATTACATATAACTTATTACTGTCTTTTGAAAGGAATAAGTTACATTACAATATTACTGACTCTGAAATGTAATGAGTTTTGAGTTACTTTACCAAAATAACCGCAAAAGAATAGCTAGATATTTTAAATGCTAACATGTAGTTTAGTGCAGCTCATTATACATCCAGTGAAGGGCGATGTGGTATAGCATAACAACTGTGTAGGCCCTTAAGGCTACTAACAACTTGTATTACACGGGTTAGTTGAATACTCGATTCTGATTGTAAATTCTTAACATGTGACACGTTGTTAATACAGTACAGACCGCTGTCAAGGACTATAATAAAGGTTGCTAAGGAGGATCAAGAAAGAGAAAGGAAAAGAGGATAAAAGACGGAGCGCTGGACGTCAGATAAATCACCAGAAGAAGACAGACAGGAAGTAAACACTAACAGGACACGGAATGGGCTCTGTAGTGTGTTTAGTATATGGCCGTGTGCAGGCCCGGTTCCAGAACAAAATGACTCGGGGTGCCTCTGAGGTTACAGGGGGCGCAGCAGTAGCAGGTTTACATGAGCAATAGTGTTTCCCGGCAACAGCAATGAAAAATAGCATTGATGGTCCCATTGAACAGATTATGGCATTTGTTATGTTTTGAAACCAAGCAAGTGAGAACATTTCAAGTGAGTTAAAAGTGCAATCCTGAAATGTCTCATATAGTCCAAAGTGGACTGTGGCAAAGAAAAGCACAAAAGCTTCAAATCTGTACTGATAAAACAAATGAGAACATTTTGTAAATCAAGGCAAATGTTATTTGAACCAGCTCAGGTTTGAAATGGCAAACATTGAAAAGCAAAAGTATTATTAAAACCATGTACTAAATCATCACCTTGGTCCCATCATATACTCTGGGAAGAGAATATTTACTGTGCTTGAAAACTGGATCACATCATCATCATGTGAGGTGACTTTTTAAATTTACAATTTAAGGTAAAACCTAATAGAGGTGTCATACATAATAACCTAATAAAAGTAAATGTAACAACTACTACAGTGCAACAAAACAGGAAGATTAAATGTGGTCTCTTAAACATAAGATCTCGAGCATCTAAAGCAATATTGGTAAATGATTTAATATCAGATTATAATATTGATATATGCTGTCTCACTGAAACTTGGTTGAGACATGAAGAATATGTCAGCATAAATGAGGCCACTCCACCCAGCCATGTCAACACTCATATTGCTCGAGGCACGGGCCGAGGAGGTTGAGTTGCAGCAATCTTTGACTCAAGTTTACTTATCAATACTAAACCAAAATGTAATTATACCTCTTTTGAAAGCCTCGTTTTTAGTCTTACGCATCCAACCTGGAAAACTTTGCAGCCAATCTTATTTGTTACAGTGTATCGTGCAAGATTTATTTTCAGCACTGTCGCCAGGCTGACAGAGAGCCACAGCTCCATTGAGCCTTCTATTCCCATAGCACTCAGTAGTAATGATTTTATGTGCTTTTTTAACGATAAAATTGTTACTCTTAGAAACAAAATGAATGACCTCTTGCCTTCGACCAGTATAGTGTTATCAACAGCTCCCGGAATCGTAAGTTCTAATATTACACTAGATAGTAAACTAGAATGCTTTTCAGCCATTAACCTTGAACAATTACATTCAATGATTCTCTCTTCTAAACCATCAACGTGCATGTTAGACCCAATTCCAACTAAGCTGTTGAAGGAAGTTTTTCCATTAATTAGCACTTCTTTATTAAATATTATGAATATGTCTTTATTATCAGGCTATGTTCCACAATCATTCAAAGTAGCAGTGATAAAACCGCTTCTTAAAAAGCACAACCTCGATCCAGAGGTTTTAGCCAACTATAGACCTATTTCTAATCTTCCGTTCCTCTCAAAAATTCTTGAGAAAGCGGTCGCAAAACAGTTGTGTGATTACTTAAAAAACAATGATTTATTTGAAGATTTTCAGTCTGGCTTTAGAACACATCATAGCACAGAGACAGCTCTGGTTAAAGTCACAAATGATATTCTAATAGCCTCAGACAAGGGACTTGTCTCTATTCTTGTTTTGCTCGATCTCAGTGCTGCATTTGATACTATCGACCATGATATCCTATTGCAAAGACTAGAGCACTTGGTTGGCATACAGGGAACTGCTTTAGGCTGGTTTAGGTCCTATCTATCTGAACGCTCTCAGTTTGTACGTGTCAACGATGAATCTTCCACGCAAACCAAAGTTAGCCATGGAGTGCCACAGGGCTCAGTGCTCGGACCTATTTTGTTCACATTATATATGCTTCCGCAATATTATAAGGAATCATTCTGTAAACTTTCATTGTTATGCGGATGATACTCAACTATATTTATCAATCAAGCCTGATGAAATTAATCATCTAAATAAAATTCAAGACTGCCTTAAGGACTTAAAAACGTGGATGACCTTAAACTTGTTGATGTTAAACACGACCAAAACTGAAGTTATTGTACTTGGCCCGAAGAATCTACGAAACAAATTATCTAAAGATATACTAACTATGGATGGCATTAATTTGGCCTCCAGTGAGACTGTAAGGAATCTTGGTGTTATATTTGATCAGGATTTATCCTTTAACGCCCACATAAAATCAATTTCAAGGACCGCCTACTTCCATCTACGTAACATTGCAAAAATCAGGCATATCTTGCCTCAAAACGATGCAGAGAAACTAGTCCATGCATTTGTTACTTCGAGGCTGGATTATTGTAACTCTTTACTATCAGGGAGTACCAAGAAGTCAATCAAGTCGCTTCAGCTGATTCAAAATGCTGCGGCTCGTGTACTAACCAGAGTTAGGAAAAGGGACCACATTACTCCTGTTCTGGCTGCCTTACACTGGCTCCCTATAGAACACAGGATATAATTTAAAATTCTTCTTCTCGCCTATAAAGCCCTTAATGGGCAGGCGCCATCTTACCTTAAAGAACTCATTATACCCTACTGTCCTACTTGGGCATTGCGTTCCAAGAATGCAGGGTTGTTGGTTGTTCCTAGAGTCTCTAAAAGTACAATGGGAGCCAGAGCCTTTTCTTATCAAGCTCCATATTTGTGGAATCAGCTTCCAGTTTGTGTTCGGGCGGCAGACACCCTATCCGTTTTTAAGAGTGCGCTTAAGACCTTCCTTTTTGATAAAGCTTATAGTTAGGGCTGATTAGATTCAGCCCCTAGTTTTGCTGATATAGGCTTAGTTTGTCGGGGGACATCTTACTTCTTCCTTCTCTCTGTCTATACCCGTGTACTCTCATGTTCCGATTAACCCAGCTTCCCCAAATGTCTTTCTTTTTGGGGTCTATATATGCTGGGATCCGGAGTCATGGATGATCCTGCGGTCTTGTGTCCTGGATCACGAGCCCTGGATCTTGAGTCGTGGCTGTGGTCCTGGATCATAGGTCCTGGATGGATATCCTCGTGGATTCATCTTCCTATTATACACACATGCATTTCCAAACATTTGGACTACCTATGTTGCAAATGTATTATCTTTTCAATTTACACACGGCATCTATTGCACGTCTGTCCGTCCTGGGAGAGGGATCCCTCCTCTGTTGCTCTCCCTGAGGTTTCTCCCATTTTTCCCTTTAAACTGGGTTTTCTTTGGAAGTTTTTCCTTGTACGATGTGAGGGTCTAAGGACAGAGGGTGTCGTATTGTCATACTGATATTCTGTACACACTGTGAAGACCACTGAGACAAATGTAACATTTGTGATATTGGGCTATATAAATAAACATTGATTGATTGATTGATTGACTTTGTGACCTGGAGAACATTTCAGCTGCAACATTAGCTCGTTGATAAGCTTGGGATATGAGATCTTTTTGTAGCCATTCGTGGTGAAGGCATCTGTGCTATTGTGTGCATTATGTTTGACCCAACATTTCTGATGCTTGAATTTAATGTAATAAATGTAAAACTGTGAATTTTAAAGTTTCATATTAGAACATGATCACAGCATGATAGGTTGAGTATGATTATAATGTTGTAAGAGAGAAGGTAAAAACCCTGGATTAGTTTGGACCTATTTTTCTTCAATTAAACTGATCCCTCTTTTTGGATTGGGACAATTTAAAAGACATCAGCGCTCTCCTCTCCTGCTTCAAAGGTAAGACTGCACCCTCCACACTCACACTTAGGTAGGGCCACACCTCATTACTGATATCAAAATCCTTCCGGATCGCTTCAACAGATTTAGCGGGTCGTCTGAATTGAAACAGCAGTTAATTGAACCTGGTTCTTCAGGAGTGGATAGAGGTGAGATCTTGCTGACGTTGGTGGATCTGAGCCAATCAGTAAACTTACATGGACTCAATAACTTCTGTCAGGTTAATTAGGAGGTCAGAGTCATTTGCCGGAATAAATGATCAGCTCCTCCCAACTCTTACAGCAGTGGCCCGGTATTATCATTTTTTGTTAACATAAATCAAATAAACATGTAATGTTTTGTACAAAGAAGTAGCAGTGATCTTTAAACTGATTAAATAATCAATGTGTGTTATCCTTATTGTGAATGTAATCATTAGTTCATAGCGGTAAACCTTTGTAACATGAGTGTCTATCTTTCTGTTGGCAGTGTTTTCTGCTGAGTCATGTTGAAGAATGATTATCGATGGTTTAAATGTGCAGTGCCACACGGGCTGAACGAGTTTACAACCTGTGACATTCTCTCCGTAGGCACAATCATTCTGTCTCTGATACTGCTTTACAACAATATCTTATTCAACTTTAATTATTATGTGTGTTTGTGTGGCTGTGTGTGTGTCAGTGTGTCTCTCAGTGTGTCCGTGTGTGTGTGTCCGTGTGTGTGTGTGTGTGTCCGTCTGTCTGTCTGTCTGTCTGTCTGTCTGTCTGTCTGTCTGTCTGTCTGTCTGTCTGTCTGTCTGTCTGTCTGTCTGTCTGTCTGTCTGTCTGTCTGTCTGTCTGTCTGTCTGTCTGTCTGTCTGTCTGTCTGTGTCTGTGTGTGTGTGTGTGTGTGTGTGTCTGTGTGTCTCTCAGTGTGTCCGTGTGTGTTAGTCAGTGTGTGTGTGTGTGTTTGTCTGTGTGTCTGTGTGTGTGTGTTTGTCTGTGTGTCTGTGTGTCTGTGTGTCTGTGTGTCTCTGTGTGTGTGTGTGTGTGTGTGTGTGTGTGTGTGTGTGTGTGTGTGTGTGTGTGTGTGTGTGTGTGTGTGTGTCTGTGTGTGTGTCTGTCTGTGTGTGTGTCTGTGTGTCAGTGTGTGTGGGTGTCTCTTTTGTTAGATTGTAATGTTCTGAGTGATTAAGGTATCAGATCCACAGCACGCTATTTAAGTAGAGAATTCAAATGACTTAATTACCAATGAAGCAGTTACTTCTGCTGAATGGAGAGTGACTAATTCCCCATTAGGTTTTCAGAGAGGGCAAGCTTTAATACAGACCTTATTGGGTTTTCTAAATAGAATACAAATCCCCTAATGCTATAACTTACCACATTTTCCCAGGCAGCTGTTTTCAGAACATGGAAAAGAGGAGCATTTAGCAGACATTTCTCCCAGAACCAGAGCTTAAAGGTGGGGTAGGTCATTTTGGAGAAACCAGCTCGAGTGCGCCTGAATTTGAAAATACACAACCGGAAAACATGAGTTTGTGCACAGATGGAAGGCTGACAGACAGGTAGGCCATCCAGTTATTTTAGCCGGGCCGGCTCAGATGATTGGTCGTGCTTTTTACAGTACTACGGTTAACACAGTGACATTTTTTTATGGATTTGTTGTCAAAGCACTTCAGATATTCTTTGCTATCGGGATGTTAAGAGCATTCCATGGAATATATCTCGAGCCGGTTTCTCAAACTTACCTACCCCACCTTTAAGGTGGTGAATAATGAACGAATAGTCATTCGTGGAACTGGCTTCGTCGTA
Organism: Champsocephalus esox; assembly: GCA_036324585.1. NCBI lineage: Eukaryota > Metazoa > Chordata > Actinopteri > Perciformes > Channichthyidae > Champsocephalus > Champsocephalus esox. Next base: position 50,811,222 of record CM070479.1, read on the forward strand.
CAGGGCACAGGTTGGTTTGTTTTTTGTTTGTTGCTTAGACCTATATACCGTAACATTTATATTATGATGTTTTATATTATGTTCTTACTATCTTACTGTTTTTATATGAAAAGGATAACTTTTTGAAAAAATAGGATGAAGTTGAATTGATATCTTACATATGTGTATCGTGTAGTGTTGGATTCACAGTAGTCTGGTTCTTGGTCTCGACCTCTTAAAGTCTTGGGTTGCGGTCGGATAATCCAAAAATCAGCTCCTAAATTCTAACCCTATCGTCTATTCCTTGACCTCTGAGTGAAACGTCACGGGGTTAAGGGATAGTGGATAGGAGAATTCAAAAGGACTTAGGAGAACAGACTGCGGTACTTTAGAGAATCGACTGCACTTTCACTATCCGACGTGTTTATGATGCGCCAGCGGACGTCATGAATGTGCGTCTGCTGCTGTGGGGAAACCATGGAAACTACAGTTTTCTATACAGCGGACTACAACATGGATGTTTAATAAGAACGAGGGACCACTGTAAACTCATCTAGAGACTCTGCACCGTGCTCTGATGCTGCTGCTTTGCTTTTGCTTTATGAACGTGGACAACAGAGAAACATATTCTTCAGGACCAAAGTTGGAATTGAAATAAAAAAGGAAAGTGATGCTCGTCTCCCTCTCTGAAGAACCAGCACCTTACCGTGGTAGAGAGGTTTGTGTGCCCTGATGAACCTGGGGGCTGTGTTGTCTGGAACCTTGTGTTCCTGGTAGGGTTTCCCATGGCAAATTGGTCTCAGGCAAGGGGCCAGACTAAGATTGGTTCAAAAGACCTCATGAAAGACGACACAGGAAGTGAGGATACCCGGCCCGGAGGAAGCCCGGGGTCCCCTTCTGGAGCCAGGCCCAGAAGGAGGACTCGTCGGCGAGCGTCTGGTGGCCGGGCTTGCCACGGAGCCCGGCCGGGCCCAGCCCGAAAAGGCAACGTGGGCAACACCTCCGCTTCTCCGTCCCGCGGGCCCACCACCTACGGGAAACATCGATGAGGTCGGGTGCGCTGCCAGAAGGGTGGCAGTGAAAGCGGAGGGTCTCGACGGACCAGACCCGGGCGGCAGAAGCTGGCTTTGGGGACGTGGAACGTCACCTCTCTGGGGGGGAAGGAGCCGGAGCTTGTGCGGGAGGTGGAGCGGTACCAGTTGGATCTGGTTGGGCTCACCTCTACGCACAGCGTCGGCTCTGGAACCTTACTTCTGGATAGGGGTTGGACTCTATTCTTCTCCGGAGTTGCTCACGGTGTGAGGCGCCGGGCAGGTGTGGGGATACTCACAAGTCCCCGGTTAGGTGCTTCGTTGTTGGAGTTTACCCCAGTGGACGAGAGGGTCGCCTCCCTACGCCTGCGGGTTATGGGGGGGAAAACTCTGACTGTTGTGTGTGCTTATGCACCCAACAGCAGTTCAGAGTATTCGGCCTTCTTGGAGACCCTGGAAAGAGTCCTGTATGGGGCTCCTGAAGGGGACTCCTTAGTCTTGCTGGGAGACTTCAACGCACATGTGGGCAATGATGGAGACACTTGGAGGGGCGTGATTGGGAGGAACGGCCCCCCTGATCTGAACCGGAGTGGTGCTTTGTTACTGGACTTCTGTGCTAGTCATGGATTGGCCATAACAAACACCATGTTCGAACATAAGGATGCTCATAAGTGTACGTGGTACCAGAGCACCCTAGGCAGAAGGTCCATGATCGATTTCGTTATCGTATCATCGGACCTGAGGCCGTATGTTTTGGACACTCGGGTAAAGAGAGGGGCGGAGTTGTCAACTGATCACCATCTGGTGGTGAGTTGGGTCGAGTGGCGGGGGAAGCCTCTGGATAGACCTGGTAAGCCCAAACGTGTAGTTCGGGTGAACTGGGAACGTCTGGAGGAGGCCCAAGTTCAGGAGGCCTTCAACTCACACCTCCGGCGGAGCTTTTCGGGCATTCCTGTGGAGGTTGGGGACATTGAACCAGAGTGGTCGGTGTTCAAAGCCTCTATTGCCGAAGCCGCGGCGGGGAGCTGTGGTCTCAAGGTCCTAGGTGCCTCAAGGGGCGGTAACCCTCGAACCTCCTGGTGGACACCGGTGGTCAGGGAAGCCGTCCGACTGAAGAAGGAGGCCTTCAGGGATTTGTTATCCCGGGGGACTCCCGAGGAAGTTGCAAGGTACCGACGGGCCCGAAGGGCAGCAGCCTCATCCGTGGCCGAGGCAAAGCAGCGGGTGTGGGAGAAGTTCGGAGAAGACATGGAGAAGGACTTTCGGGCGGCACCAAAGTTGTTCTGGAAAACTGTCCGACACCTCAGGAGGGGGAAGCAGGGAACCATCCAAGCTGTGTACAGTAAGGATGGGACGTTGTTGACCTCAACTGATGGAGTGTTGGGGCGTTGGAAGGAACACTTTGAGGAACTCCTGAACCCGACAACTCCGCCCTCTATGTTAGAGGCAGAGCTGGAGTATGACGGGGGATCAACGCCAATCTCCCGGGGGGAGGTCACTGGGGTCGTCAAACAACTCCACAGTGGCAAAGCCCCGGGGGTGGATGAGATCCGCCCGGAAATGCTGAAGGCTCTGGGTGTTGAGGGACTGTCATGGTTGACACGTCTCATCAACGTTGCGTGGAAGTCGGAAACGGTACCGAAGGAGTGGCAGACCGGGGTGGTGGTCCCCCTTTTCAAAAAGGGGGATCAGAGGGTGTGTGCCAATTACAGAGGCATCACACTACTCAGCCTCCCCGGGAAAGTTTACTCCAAGGTACTCGAAAGGAGGGTCAGGCCGATTGTCGAACCTCAGATTGAGGAGGAACAATGCGGATTCCGTCCTGGTCGTGGAACGACGGATCAGCTTTTTACTCTCGCAAGGATCCTGGAGGGGGCCTGGGAGTACGCTTATCCGGTCTACATGTGTTTTGTAGACTTGGAGAAGGCGTATGACCGGGTTCCCCGGGAGGTACTGTGGGAGGTGCTGCGGGAGTATGGGGTGAGGGGGTCTCTACTCAGGGCCATCCAATCTCTGTACTCCCAAAGCGAGAGCTGTGTCCGGGTCCTCGGCAGTAAGTCGGACCCATTTCCGGTGAGGGTTGGCCTCCGCCAGGGCTGCGCTTTGTCACCAATCCTGTTTGTAATATACATGGATCGGATTTCGAGGCGTAGTCGTGGGGGGGGGGTCTGCAGTTCGGTGGACTAAGGATTGCACCACTGCTTTTTGCAGATGATGTGGTTCTGATGGCTTCATCGGTCTGCTCAGTAAAGACTGTGAAAATGTTGACTATTTGATAATTTCAGTAAAAACTGACGTTCATATCTCTCTTTGATTATAATACTGATGAACGTTCAGAACAAAGCTGGGAGTCCCAGCAGCTTCTACTGAAGCCAGTCCCCAACTCCGGGAACTTCCGGCCGGGCACTTCGGGTGGCAGTATACGCCGTGAAGTTGTTTGCGGCCTGCCAGTAAACCCAAAGCAAGATTTTTAAAACAACATTTTATTTGCATTTGTTTTAAACACCCACCCTGCAAAAGAGTCGGAACACAACGAATACATTACACAATCAAATAAATAAACAGATTTTCATGACTACCAAATAAATATCATTTGAAAACCCCATTTGAAAGCTTTACCCATTTAAAAACATCTTTTTTACACACTTTAAAAACAAAAACTACACCTATCCTTTAAAACTTCAATATGAGAGAGTCATTCTCCCCCAGCGAGCACAGAACCCGCCCCACAGCCCACACATCCAGAACCCCCTGCAGATGATTGATCAGCGTATAGTACGCATGCTCCACCCTCAGACGCGCTGCCACCAGCCCCCTCAGACAGAGCACTGCATCCGTCCATCCCACTCCAGCAAGTTGGTTCTTCCCACTTTTACAGATTGCTAATTTTGCATTAGCAAACATGAAATGTATCAGTACTAGAGTTTCCCTCTTTTTCAGGGTGGATTTGGGCCATGGACAAAAAGTGGTATGGAGAAAACCTCCCCGAACCCTTCCACCCACCCCTGTAAAAAAAAATTAAGACCAGCCAATCTGGGACAGGACACCACTAAATGCTCCAATGTTTCTGCCATAAAACAGAACGGACAGCCCCCCCTTGTGCCTGGGTCAAAATGAGCTCTGTATTTGTTAGTGGCCATTGCTCCATGTATGATTCTCCATTGGATATCAGCCATCCGTTTCTCAACCGGAGCTTTATACAGGATCCGCCAGCTGCCCTGAGGGGAAGAGCCCAAACCAAACCCATCCGTCCACCTCGACTCTCTGACGCCTGCGAGCGAGCCGAAGTTTAACACCTTCACGCAGCTAAGGTATAGCTTCTTCCCATTGTAGGAGCTGAAGGTTCCAGGTGTTAGAGTCCCCAGACAGTGATAGCAGGAGACCATCCTCCTCTCTCCATTCCCCCACCGCAGGACCCACACTCAAGGCAGGAAAGACATACTCATGTCCCTTTCTCCACTGGTCAGCCAGATCGGCATCCAGAGCAAAAGTCAGGTGGGATGGCGACAGCGACTGCCACAACTCCTCTCGCCGCCCTTCTCCTCTCGCCGCCCTTCTCCTCTCGCCGCCCTTCTCGCCGCTCCTCACACCGCGTATCGCCGCTCCTCTTGCCGCTCCTCTTGCCGCTCCTCTTGCCGCTCCTCTTGCCGCTCCTCTTGCCGCTCCTCTTGCTGCCCCTCTCGCCGCTCCTCACACCGCGTATCGCCGCTCCTCTCCGCGTCTGTGCTACCGGCGGAGATGTAAAGTGGATTAAATAGCCGGTGTAACGCGGTGGGATTACCTTCTCTACTCTGCTGTGCTGCTGTAGCTGAGGCCTGCTCCACCTTGCTCCGGGAACAGCGTGGATACTGTTGTGCTGGACTGGGAGAATGGCGGGCGTCGTGTTTCTGCTGTGCCTTTTCTTGGCTGTGCTGGACAAGGAGAGGATCGCTAGTCGTCCTGAACAATCTACTGGATTCGGGTATGTTCTGCCGCCCGCTGTGCACATCCCCTGTACAGTTTCGGAGGTGGTGCACAAACAATTGCTGGTTGCACTGTCGCGGACATTCATTTCGGAAAATGTTTGTCTTTCTCACATGCCTGCCACAATGGTCCTTCAGAATTGTTTTTTAAACTCTAATCTCACTTTCGCAAAGTTTGCTGGTGACTCTAGAACAGCTGACAATGTATGTGTGTTGATTAAGAGGAAAAGGTGCTTGGTATTTTTATTGTTGTTACTATCAGGAAATGTACAGCCAAATCCAGGTCCACCGACCAGTATTAGTCAAATAGCTACTCCTGCTGATTTTATATCTAGATCTGGGCTTGGTTTAATTCATTTAAATGTGCGTAGTCTGTTACCTAAATTAGATTTTGTCCGTATCTGGGCGAATTCGACTGATGCTGATGTCATTGTCTTGTCAGAAACGTGGCTAGATAAATCCATTTTGGCCTCTGACATTTACATAAATGGTGACAGTGTATATCGTACTGACCGGCCTAAAAAAGGTGGTGGCGTTGCCATTTATGTGAAAAATACGTTTTGTGTAACTAATATGGTTTCCAAATCTGTTAGTAAACAGCTAGAATTTTTAGTAACAAAGGGTCAACAGCTCATGGTGGTGGGCTGCTATAGGGCACATTCGGCTGTCAAGGAGTCTTTATCGTCTTTGGCAAAACTATTATCACAACTTTCCTACAAGGAAATAGTGCTGCTTGGTGATTTTAATTGGGACTGGTTAACTTCTGTGTCAGAGGACTTTAAAAACCTGTGTACCTCATTGAATTTTACCCAGATTATAGACAGTCCTACTCGCCCAAATATTAAGTCCCCAAATAAATCCTCCTTAATTGATCTAATTTTAACAAATGTTCCACATAAATACTCATCTGTGGGAGTATTTGCTAATGATGTGAGTGACCACTGTGTTGTAGCCACAATTAGGGACACTAAGGTCCAAAAGGTTAAACCACGTGTCATCACAAAGAGAGACAAAAAACACTTTGTGGAGCAGGGTTTTTTACATGATCTGTTTGATTTTGATTGGGGTAGAATCAATTTGTGTGCTGATGTAGAAACTGCATGGTCTTATTTTTATCTTGGTTTTATGAAAATTATAGATGGACATGCACCTCTGCGTAAATTTAGAGTGAAGGGACGAAACAATCCCTGGTTTTCTGCTGAGCTGTCCAGTCTCCTTCATGAGAGAAATAATGCTTGGGCTAAGGCTAGGAAATCAGGCTCAGAGGTAGAATGGCTACGTTTTAGGCAGCTAAGAAATAGCTTCACATCTCAAATAAAAAGTGCTAAATCAAAGTACTATTTGTCGGTTACCACAGAAAACCTGAATAATCCTAGGAAATTTTGGAAAGCCATAAAATCGATTTCCACTGGTGATATCCCAAATGAGCTACCTCCGTGCCTTACCACAGTATCTGGCATTATATCAGACAGGGCTACTATGCTCAATTGCTTTAATGAGCATTTTGTGTCTTGTGGCTCTCTGTTTGGCTGTGTGGCTCCTGTGAACGCTCCAATCCTTGACTCTGAACAAAGTGGTCTGGAAAACCCTTTCAGTTTTACTCCTTTAACTGTTGGTATTGTTCATGAAGCATTATCCAAGTTAGATCCTAGGAAACCGGCTGGCCCGGACAACGTAGAACCCTTCTTTTTAAAGATAGCTGCAGATTTTATTGCTCCACCTCTTACTTCTCTTTTTAACCTCTCCCTCAGCACGAACACAATTCCAAAAGTGTGGAAGTCTGCTCATGTCTTGCCTTTACTAAAAGGAGGGGAGGCAACTATTTTAAATAACTATAGGCCAATTTCTAAATTGTCAGTTCTGGCTAAGGTGCTCGAACGCCTTGTGAGTGAACAAGTAAAGGAGTTTTTATGTATAAATGATATCCTGTCTGAGCATCAGTCAGGATTCAGAAAGAAACACAGCACCATCACTGCGACAATGAAAGTGGTAAATGACATTACTACTATTTTAGATAATAAGCAGAGTTGTGCAGCTCTGTTTATTGACCTTTCCAAAGCATTTGACACCGTTGATCATTGCATTTTAAAGCAGAGGCTACTCAGTATTGGCATATCCAGCAATGCAGTGGGGTGGTTTGTGAACTACCTCTCTGAAAGGTCCCAATGTGTTCACTTTGATGGACTGTCTTCTGAATGGTTAAACATTTCTAATGGTGTACCACAAGGTTCTGTTTTAGGACCAGTTTTATTCTCCATATATATTAACAGCGTAGGTGAAAATGTGGATGAAGCTACTTTACATTTTTATGCGGATGATACTGTGATGTACTGTGCAGGTCCCTCCATTAAGGAGGCTGTTGTTAAATTACAAGCTGTTTTTAACACTATTCAGACTCAGCTCTCTGAATTAAAGCTTCTTTTAAATGTGGATAAAACCAAGGTAATGCTCTTTTCAAAAGCTAAAAAGACACCAGAGCCTGTTTTAGATATTGTAACTACGCAAGGAACAAAACTTGAAGTTGTTGCCTGTTACAAATACCTGGGTATCTGGCTTGATGATTGTCTCTCTTTTAAACTTCATGTCAATAACCTGCTTAAAAAACTGAGGGTTAGGCTAGGTTTCTTCTACAGGAACAAGTCCTGTTTCTCGCTTGAGGCCAGGAAAAGGCTAGTCACTGTGACCTTTTTACCTGTGCTGGACTATGGGGATTTGTTGTATATGAATGCACCGGCCAATTACCTGAACAAATTGGATGCTGCGTATCACAGTGCTCTGAGATTTGTCACAAATTGTAAAGCGCTTACACATCACTGTACACTGTATACCAAGGCAGGTTTACCATCTCTCTCTGTACGGAGGCTCAGTCACTGGTACACTTTTATTTATAAAGCTATGTTGGGTAAACTCCCGTATTATATCTGCTCTCTGATAACACAAAGAGTTGCAAGCAGCTATTGTCTGAGGTCACATGATGTGGTCTTGTTAGATGTGCCAAGAGCAAGGACTGTCTTAGGTAAGACAGCTTTTATGTGCGCAGCTCCACTTGCTTGGAACAATCTTCAGCAAGAATTGAAACTGGGCAATCTCATTCCTCTGCATGTTTTTAAAGCTAGGGTAAATGAAATGCTTGCTGATACAATGGGCACTTGTAAATGTCTATAACTATGTATCCTGTAAATATAATGTATAATGTCCTTTATTGTTTTATGTTTCATGTGGAACCTATATGCTGCAGGTCTCCCTTGAAAAAGAGATCTATGATCTCAATGGGACCAATCTGGTTAAATAAAGGTTTGAAATGAAATGAAATGAAACAACTCATCCACCAAGTTCTCCAGAACTCAGGTTGATCGAATGCCCGTCACCTCAGCCAGTTTTTCTGTGGACACCCCCGTCAAATGGCCAAGTTTTACCACTCCCGCTTCAATGAACACGTTTTTTAGGGTGGCCGAAGAGATAAGGGTTCCAGAAAGAAACCCAGTGTCAAACAGTGCATGTTATCATCAATAATCGACTCTCTCCAGCTCTAGACTTAAGCACCGGAGTACCACAAGGTTCAATACTTGGTTCACTTATTTTTTCCCTATATATTAATGACCTGCCATCTGTCTGTCCTGATGTGGAAACACAGCTATATGCCGATGACACTGTGATATATGTGCATGCCAGCACAAAGCAAAAGGCTGCTGATAAACTGACCTCAGCTTTAGTGCTGATCACTAGCTGGCTACACCGCTCCTGTCTTCAGCTTAATGTCAACAAAACAGTTGGAATGTTTTTCACAAAAAGAAAATGCAACATTGTGTCAAATATAAGCATCTCATGTGAACATATTAACATTGTGCCTCAGGTTAAGTACCTTGGAATCATTATTGACTCTAATTTAACATTCAAAACACAAGTCAAAAAAGTGACCCAAAGAGTCAAGTTTAGCCTAGCAAATTTTAAATACATAAGAAACACAATGACATTGAATTCTGCCAAATTATACATGAATGCCATGATCATGTCACATCTAATATACTGTCTCACAAGCTGGGGTCAAACTAACAGCTCCACACTGAAGCCACTAGCAACCCTGTACAAGCAAACCCTCAAAGTACTGGACCAGAAACCTAACCGCTCCCATCACTGTGCCATCCTCAACAAGCATAACATCCTGAGTTGGGAAGATTTAATAAAGTATAGGAACATCGTTCTGGTTTACAAAATCCTGCACAATACAGCCCCTCCACCTCTTAGCTCATTGGTTACTCAACGTAACAACACCAGACGGACCACTAGAAGCTCCACACGTGGCGACCTATCAGTCCCATTCAGGAAGAGTACTTTTGGTCAGTCATCATTCTCGGTCACAGCAATACAAAACTGGAACTCTCTACCCACTCAAATCAAAGACATACATACACATACCACCTTCACAGCTCACTTAAAAACATGGTTCACTGAGAACTACACCTGCACACACTAGTCTGTGTTGAGTATGGCGTGAGTGTTACATGTTGTGATCATGGATGTTGCCCCTCGTTTCTGTGATGTGATTGTGATGTGCTATATGTGACATGTACTGTATATAGTAACGTGTGTTGTTTATTGTTCTCTTTTATCCTCTTTCCTCCTTTTTATTTTATTTTATATATTTTCTTATAACTAATGCTGTTGATATATTGTAATTTTAAGGGTGTCTATTACCATCTGGCCGGGGACAACGGCTGGAAATTAGCCATGTCGGCTAAAGCTGCTCCATTTACTGTTTTTGTGACAGTTCATCGATGGGGACTGTCCACGACACTATAAATAAATAAACTAAACTAAACTAAACAGTGGCTCCTCAAACAGCCACATCCCAGGCCGGGGGTCGGGTGGTCTGGTAAAACTCAGAATCTTCCAGGCATTGATGACTGAGCAGTAAAAAGGTGCAAGTCCAGTTATCTTGTACGCAGGGGCCTTCAGCAGAAACAGGTGTTTATCAAAACCAAAGCCCCCCGCCCTCCAGAGCAACAGCCGGGCCATAGCCAGCCAGCAGGGAGAGGCACCATACAGCAGCCGCTGAGCTGCCTGCAGTCTAAAAGCAGCAGTCCTTGCAGTAATGTCCACAAGGCCCTGCCCCCCCTCCGCCACGGGCAGGTACAGGACCGATGCTGGCACCCAGTGATGACCCGACCAGAAGAAATCCACGAGGAGCCGCTGCAGTTGTTTCATGAGGCCCGGCGGTGGGGTTAACAGCTGGAGTCTGTGCCACAGAGACGAGGCAACCAGATTGTTGGCTACAAGAACTCTTCCCCTGTAGGACAGCTGGGGTAGCAGCCATTTCCATTTGGCTAATTTTGCTTGCACCTTTCCCAGGAATCCCTCCCAGTTCTGTGCCACCATGTCCTCAGACCCCAACCAAACTCCCATGACCTTTAAACCCTTGTTTCCCCAGCTAAGGTTACCAGGAAGACTGGGCCTATTTTCTAGACTCCACTGACCTACCAAAACTGCCTCACTCTTCTCCCAATTAACTTTGGCTGAAGCAGCCTTCCTATACAAAGCTAAACTGCCCAAGGACAATTTAAGGTAAAACCTAATAGAGGTGTCATATATAATAACCTAATAAAAGTAAATGTAACAACTACTACAGTGCAACAAAACAGGAAGATTAAATGTGGTCTCTTAAACATAAGATCACTAGCATCTAAAGCAATATTGGTAAATGATTTAATATCAGATTATAATATTGATATATGCTGTCTCACTGAAACTTGGTTGAGACATGAAGAATATGTCAGCATAAATGAGGCCACTCCACCCAGCCATGTCAACACTCAAATTGCTCGAGGCACGGGCCGAGGAGGTGGAGTTGCAGCAATCTTTGACTCAAGTTTGCTTATCAATACTAAACCAAAATTAAATTGTACCTCTTTTGAAAGCCTCGTTTTTAGTCTTACGCATCCGACCTGGAAAACTTTGCAGCCAATCTTATTTGTTACAGTGTATCGTGCACCAGGTCCTTATTCAGAACTCTTATCAGAATTCTCTGAGTTTTTATCAACTTTGGTTCTTAAAACAGACAAAGTAATTATCATAGGTGACTTTAATATTCATGTTGACGATGATAAAAATAGCCTTACTGTTGCATTTAACTCTATATTAGATTCTGTTGGTTTCTGTCAGAGTGTAAATAAACCAACCCACTGCTATAATCACACTCTCGACCTTGTTCTGACTTATGGTATTGAAATTGAGCAACTATTAGTCGAACTGCATAATCCTGCTTTATCCGACCATTTCTTAGTAACTTTTGAAGTACTGTTACTAGACTACAAAGCATTAGTCAAAAGCTCTTGCAGCAGAAACTGTTAGTGCTATAGCCACATTTAAGGAAGAGATTCCACCAATACTTAACTCGATAGCATGTCTGCAATGTAGGGGAGGAAACTTATACAAAATGTACACCACCCCAAATTGATCATGTTGTTGATAGTGCTATAGATGCGCTGCGAATACAATTAGACTCTGTTGCTCCTTTGAAAAAGAAGAAAATAAAACAACATAGATTAGCTCCATGGCATAATGCCGAAACCCGCAAAATAAAGCAAAAGTCTAGACAACTTGAAAGGATATGGCGTTCCACTAAACTTGAAGAATCTCGTTTAATTTGGCATATTACTCTCAATGAATATAAGAAAGCACTGCGTAAAGCGAGAGCAGCCTACTACTCTTCATTAATAGATGAGAATAAGAATAATGCAAGATTTCTTTTCAGCACTGTAGCCAGGCTGACAGAGAGCCACAGCTCGATTGAGCCTTCTATTCCCATAGCACTCAGTAGCAATGATTTTATGTGCTTTTTTAACAATAAAATTGTTACTCTTAGAAACAAAATTAATGACCTCTTGCCTTTGACCAGTTTAGTGTTATCAACAGCTCCCGGAATCGTAAGTTCTAATATTACACTAGATAGTAAACTAGAATGCTTTTCAGCCATTAACCTTGAACAATTACATTCAATGATTCTCTCTTCTAAACCATCAACGTGCATGTTAGACCCAATTCCAACTAAGCTGTTGAAGGAAGTTTTTCCATTAATTAGCACTTCTTTATTAAATATTATGAATATGTCTTTATTATCAGGCTATGTTCCACAATCATTCAAAGTAGCAGTGATAAAACCGCTTCTTAAAAAGCACAACCTCGATCCAGAGGTTTTAGCCAACTATAGACCTATTTCTAATCTTCCGTTCCTCTAAAAAATTCTTGAGAAAGCGGTCGCAAAACAGTTGTGTGATTACTTAAAAAACAATGATTTATTTGAAGATTTTCAGTCTGGCTTTAGAACACATGTTAGCACAGAGACAGCTCTGGTTAAAGTCACAAATGATATTCTAATAGCCTTAGACAAGGGACTTGTCTCTATTCTTGTTTTGCTCGATCTCAGTGCTGCATTTGATACTATCGACCATGATATCCTATTGCAAAGACTAGAGCACTTAGTTGGCATACAGGGAACTGCTGTAGGCTGGTTTAGGTCCTATCTATCTGAACGCTCTCAGTTTGTACGTGTTAGCGATGAATCTTCCACGCAAACCAAAGTTAGCCATGGAGTACCACAGGGCTCAGTGCTCGGACTTATTTTGTTCACATTATATATGCTTCCGTTTGGCAATATTATAAGGAATCATTCTGTAAACTTTCATTGTTATGCGGATGATACTCAACTATATTTATCAATCAAGCCTGATGAAATTAATCATCTAAATAAAATTCAAGACTGCCTTAAGGACTTAAAAACGTGGATGACCTTAACTTTTTGATCAGGCATATCTTGCCTCAAAACGATGCAGAGAAACTAGTCCATGCATTTGTTACTTCTAGGCTGGATTATTGTAACTCTTTATTATCAGGGAGTACCAAGAAGTCAATCAAGTCGCTTCAGCTGATTCAAAATGCTGCAGCTCGTGTACTAACCAGAGTTAGGAGAAGGGACCACATTACTCCTGCTCTGGCTGCCTTACACTGGCTCCCTATAGAACACAGGATAGAATTTAAAATTCTTCTTCTCGCCTACAAAGCCCTTAATGGGCAGGCGCCATCTTACCTTAAATAACTCATTATACCCTACTGTCCTACTCGGGCATTGCGTTCCAAGAATGCAGGGTTGTTGGTTGTTCCTAGAGTCTCTAAAAGTACAATGGGAGCCAGAGCCTTTTCTTATCAAGCTCCACATTTGTGGAATCAGCTTCCAGTTTGAGTTCAGGCGGCAGACACCCTATCCGTTTTTAAGAGTGCACTTAAGACCTTCCTTTTTGATAAAGCTTATAGTTAGGGCTAACCCAGCTTCCCCAAATGTCTTTCTTTTTGGTGTCTATATACGCTGGGATCCGGAGTCATGGATGATCCTGCGGTCCTGTGTCCTGGATCGCGAGCGCTGGATCTTGAGTCGTGGCAGTGGTCCTGGATGGATATCCTCGTGGATTAATCTTCCTATGATACACACATGCATTTCCAAACATTTGGACTACCTATATGGCCCGGTAGACAGAGAGCTTTGCCTTCTGGCTCAGCTCCCTTTTCGTCACAACGGTGCGGTAAAGCGACTGCAGTACCGCTCCCGCTGCTCCGATTCTCCGGCCCATCTCACGCTCCATTGTTCCCTCACTCGAGAACAAGACCCCGAGATACTTGAACTCCTTCACTTGGGGTAAGGACTCATTCGCTACTTGGAGTGGACAGTCCATCGGTTTCCTGCTGAGAACCATGGCCTCAGATTTGGAGGTGCTGATCCTCATCCCAGCCGCTTCACACTCGGTTGCCAACCGATCCAGTGAGTGCTGAAGGTCGCAGACCGATTAAGCCAACCGGAGGCCAACCCTCACCGGAAATGGGTCCGACTTACTGCCGAGGACCCGGACACAGCTCTCGCTTTGGGAGTACAGAGATTGGATGGCCCTGATTAGAGACCCCCTCACCCCATACTCCCACAGTAACTCCTTGGGAACTCGATCATACACCTTCTCCAAGTCTACGAAACTCCGGTTCGACAATCGGCCTGACCCTCCTTTCGAGTACCTTGGAGTAAACTTTCCCGGGGAGGCTGAGTAGTGTGATGCCTCTGTAATTGGCACACACCCTCTGATCCCCTTTTTTGAAAAGGGGAACCACCACCCCGGTCTGCCACTCCTTCGGTACGGTTTCCGACTTCCACGCAACGTTGATGAGACGTGTCAACCATGACAGTCCCTCAACACCCAGAGCCTTCAGCATCTCCGGACGGATCTCATCCACCCCCGGGGCTCTGCCACTCTGGAGTTGTTTGACGACCTCAGTGACCTCCCCCCGGGAGATTGGTGTTGATCCTCCGTCATACTCCAGCTCTGCCTCTAACATAGAGGGCGGAGTTGTCGGGTTCAGGAGTTCCTCAAAGTGTTCCTTCCAACGCCCTAATACTTCATCAGTTGAGGTCAACAACGTCCCATCCTTACTGTACACAGCTTGGATGGTTCCCTGCTTCCCCCTCCTGAGGTGTCGGACAGTTTTCCAGAACAACTTTGGTGCCACCCGCAAGTCCTTCTCCATGTCTTCTCCGAACTTCTTCCACACCCGCTGCTTTGCCTCGGCCATGGCCGGCTTACCAGGTCTATCCAGAGGCTTCCCCCGCCACTCGACCCAACTCACCACCAGATGGTGATCAGTTGACAACTCCGCCCCTCTCTTTACCTTTGTCCAAAACATATGGCCTCAGGTCCGATGATACGATAACTAAATCGATCATTGACCTTCTGCCTAGGGTGCTCTGGTACCACGTACACTTATGAGCATCCTTATGTTCGAACATGGTGTTTGTTATAGCCAATCCATGACTAGCACAGAAGTCCAGTAACAAACCACCACTCCGGTTCAGATCAGGGGGACCGTTCCTCCCAATCATGCCCCTTCAAGTGTCTCCATCATTGCCCACATATGCGTTGAAGTCTCCCAGCAAGATTAAAGAGTCCCCTTCAGGAGCCCCATACAGGACTCTTTCCAGGGTCTCCAAGAAGGCTGTATACTCTGAACTACTGCGCACCCGACCCCATCGCTGTTTCCCGTAGGTGGTGGGTCCGCGGGACGGAGAAGCGGAGGTGTTGCTCACGTTGCCTTTTCGGGCTGTGCCCGGCCGGGCTCCGTGGCAAGCGCGGCCACCAGACGCTCGCCGACGAGTCCTCCTTCTGGGCCTGGCTCCAGAAGGGGACCCCGGGCTTCCTCCGGGCCGGGTATCCTCACTTCCTGTGTCGTCTTTCATGAGATCTTTTGATGTTCAATGTGTCATCATGAAATAAAAGTCCCATGAAATAAATAAATATGTATTTAAATGTACATGTATACATATTTATTGCCTCATTTATTTAATTCAGAATTTATTTCATGGGCATATTTATATATATATATATGTATTTATTTATTTAATTTTGGCTTAAATGGCATTCCATATAAAGGAGGTTATAAAGGAACTTTGAAACCTCCTTTCCTATCATTAGAGAATTCGAACAGCTCTTAATGACCCTCTGCCACTGAGGGACTTCCGGGTCATTTCACTCCGTTAGGAAGGTTCCTAAGCTAAATGGACTATAAGGATATATGATAAGGTGGTCTCGACTACAAGACTACCTGTTGCTACTGAAAACGTAATTTAAATAATAAAGTTCCATCTTATTTTATGTGGCATGTCCCCTAAATTAACATAATCACACTGTAGATTATTTTGACTCAGTAAACACAAATACTCTAAAAAGAAAAACAAAACGGGTTTAATCTGCCATGCAAAATAGGCCCAACAAAAGCACCATGTACTCCTGTTTGAGCAACACAGATGAACATGGTGTTGGTTTTGGTTGTCTCCTTTGGGTTTGTTAACAATAATACAAATATAAAATATCCCCAGACTAGCAGATCAGCATTTTAACAGCAAGAACTTTAGATCCACTGTGCTCTTGATTTTGTCACCAGGTTTCCTTAAAGTATGCAGATTTAGCAGCTCCTATTTTCGCAGGGCTAATATAATCTAAAGTATACTGTATCTTGAAACTAGCACTATATGAAAGGGACGTTTATTTTGGTTGTCCATTTCTGGATTTTCTTTCAGCAACTGAACAACTCAAGTACGCACCACACAAAGACACAAAGATGGTCTAAAGGAGATAAGAAAGGAACCATTGAAGGACCTTTCCTTAGCCTTTTAATAATTTAAACAGATCTTATCATGGCTGGCACTTAAAATATCAAGGTCATTTCACAAAGTTGGGAACCTTTAGGGGTCTCTTACCACAACATAGTGTGTCCAGAACGCAGAGCTCACACTTCTATGGATCCTCAGCTAACATCTGCCAAGTGAGAATATATCAGAATGGCAGTGGTGAACACACTGGAAGAAATCCTGACCATAATAAGTGTCTGAATTTCTTTAAGGATTTGATTAACATTAACATCAATACCATGGTTACTTGCTGGCCAGTTTGAAGAGAACCTTGAGGACAACAACCCTAAAGTCAGCAGCACTCGCCTCACTGGTGTGCACAGTACAAAGAACTCTGACACAGAGAAAGTGTAGAAAGAAGACACAGACTCATGTTTCGTTATATATACAGTAGACATTTATAGGGCTAATACAAAACCACTGTGGTACAGATCATTTATAAAAACTAAAACCATTACAACATAAATAGTTCAGAATCCTGATCAGTAAAAATATCTTGGTCCCCTTCCAGCGTGAGGGTTCAGAGAAACAGATTTAGCCCGGGCTCGCTTGGTAGAAATAACTTAAGTGTTCAGTTTAACACACACTGTATCTGAACCTCCCTCTACTGTCGGAGTCATGGCCGTCTCTGTGGACCCCGGGAACATCAAACCGACAGGCATCATGCTGGGTTTCACTCTCCCATGATGTCTGAATGCGGCTTGAGACGTGTTTCAGTCCAAACGAAAATCAGTCCTGAGGGAATTACTGGATATAAATACTTAGTACAAACGCAGCATAAAACCTACCTGAAGCAACAAAGTGAGAGCCGCACGAGAGCGTTGGATGTTTTTCGAGCCTCTGCTGTGTTAACGCTTTGCATCCATAATGTAGTTCTGTATTCTGCTGTGAAGAAAGCTTCCATTTCCACAGGATTGGACTACCTCAAATCTCAACCAAAAGCTTTAACCTTCTATTTATGTGTTTATGTTTCATGTGGAACTACCTTGAAAAGGAGATCAGTGACCTCAACGGGATTTATCTGTATAAATAAGGGTTTGAAATGAAATGAAACCTTAAATGCTTCACTGATGGACATTTAGCTTGAAATCTGTTCCTCTCAAAGCACAATACTTCTGCTTTCCGGCGTTTGAATGGGACGCTTGAAAGGTGTTCGAGCAGGGGCTCCCAACCCCCGGGCCGCGGACCGGTTCCGAGGGATTCGGCGGCTCAGCCTCTCGTGCGCACGAGAAAGTGACCGGTGCGCCAAGTAGGAAGAGGAGCGCACAGGAGACAACCGTTTCATCGCAGACTGTTGTGTTGATGTGGGGAAACGGCAGTGCATACATTATGAGATATATTTCAAACTCTGACTTCATTTTAAGGACATGTCGGCCAGGGGTGTGGAGCTATGTGTTCAAGCACCGGTCCTTGGCACAGTAAAGGTTGGGAACCCCTGTGTTAGAGGACTGAGGAGGGAAACACTGTATCGTGCAAGCTTAGCACTAATACGCTAGCCAACATTATTACGTCTGATCATGTTTTAGTTCCTGTAGTATGCCCCGTCATGGAACGGGATGTAGCTTGTTTACAGCCTAGCATTAACTTTTTACTTCTGATAACTGCATTTACACTTTAAAAATGATAAAGCGGTGTTCATATGTGGAGGATATTCATCTGAACATAACCCGTAAGTATCATAGACGTGTGTTGGTCACAGAGATCATGTTGTGTAGGGACCCCTCGATGCTAACGTTCAGGTGGACATGCTGCACAGCTCTGTGGGTAATACTAATAAAGTAAGTATTTATACTCGGAGAGAGTATAGAGCTATTTGTCAAAGTTCACCATATGTTCAGATTCCATTGGAATGAATAGACATATTTTCCTCACAGCGGAGAGTATTGATACGGCTGATGGGTGGACAGAGGGGACAGGGTGATGAGGTCAGAATGAATCACTGCTCCAGTAAAGAAGATCCTTTCCTTCAGCACAGCCTTAAAGTCTGTCACACGCCTGCTGCTTTCATCTTGTTGCTGTGCGTCCAGTAATGCCAGTCTGTTGAGGTGTGTGTGAGTGTGTATGAGAATGTGTGTGTTCTGCATCAGGATTAGGTGCGTGCTAATCATTTTTCTGCGGTGAGGAAACGTTGTCACATTGCCGTGGTCATGTTTGAACTCCAGATGAACGCTTCTGTTTTTTAATGATTCTTTTATTTTGATTAAAATGTGCATCCATGAATTGCCTAAAAGGAGCATTTAGCATGGATGCACAGAGATAAATGATGTGATGTTTTGATCTGGGTAAAATATCTCCCATAATGTGTCAGCGGTCCTTTAAGAACTTGCTGGTGGAGCGGTAGACAGCTGCTTCATGTTGCAGAATGTCTCTGAAGATACACCGTTTGCACAAAAGACAAACTATTTCAAGTTCTTCATGTGTCAGCTGATGTTTGTGAAGTATTTCCTGTAGGACTGCAGGTGTGAGCGTCATGGGATCTGCAGCTGCTCCTCCTCCTCGTCCACGTCGCTGGCTGGACCGTCTGCGCTCTCAGGACTGAACCGAGCCGAGCGCATCTTCACAAACAGACCTGGACTCGGCTGCTGCCGCCGCAGTCTGTGGGAGAGAGAGAGGGGGAGAGGGAGAGCGAGAGAGGGGGAGAGAGAGGGGGAGAGGGAGGGAGCGAGAGAGAGGGGGAGAGAGCGAGAGCGAGAGAGGGGGGAGGGAGAGAGAGCGAGAGAGAGAGGGGGAGAGGGAGGGGGAGAGAGAGAGAGAGGGAGGGAGAGAGAGAGGGGGAGAGGGAGGGAGAGGGAGAGCGAGAGAGGGAGGGAGAGAGTGAGAGAGGGGAGAGTGAGAGAGAGAGAGCGAGAGAGGGGGAGAGGGGGGAGAGAGGGAGGGAGAGAGAGAGAGGGAGAGAGAGAGAGAGAGAGAGAGAGAGAGAGAGAGAGGGGGGAGAGAGAAGGAGAGAGAGAGAGAGGGAGGGAGAGAGAGAGAGAGATTTGAAAGCATCAGAGGGAAATATAATTTTTACATTCGTAACACTGCCTTTTTAAAGTGTGTTCATTCGAAATGAGCCTCGGGAGAGGAGCCCTGCGACCTCCATCTCCTCTGATGTGAGGGAGGATGCACTGTCCCTCTCAGTTAGCGGTCGTGCTAACTGGTTGGCTGGTTTGCTTATATTAAAACAAAGTGAGGCAATGTTGGTTATCAGCTGGTTCTAATATCAGGGTGTCTGCAGGAATCATGAAGTCACATGTAAGACCTTTTAAGACCTTTTTAAGACCCTTTCCATACATTTGAAGACCTCATCGTCACTTGGAGTTCTAACCGGTTACCTTGGCGACACACTTTACCTCACATTGACTATATACCGTATCGATTGTCCTTCCTCCTTATCTTCCAACCATTTGGACGCAAACTTGCATTTCCCCATAACGATGTTGTTTCACAACCGGCGCAAACGGACCTTCACGCTATCAAGCAGTGAGCGTGCGATGTCCTGTTCAGATGACGTCAAACCCAACGGGATGCCATCAGTAAACTCCACAGAATCACACTACACACCTACGCCATGACTACATTCAGGCAGACTGTGGAACACAACCTCTCTGGACCACTTATATACTTATTGAAAACAAGCTACAAAATGTAACACCTTGGAAAATGCAGTTTAATACTTTTGAATAACGTTACTTGAATACAATGAATGAGAACCAAGTGAGTTGAAGTGCGAGGGCAGAAATGTAAAGAAATAGCCCTCCTACGAGTTATGCAACTTCATTGTTTTTGGTCAAAGACCTAAAATCTTTAAAAAGAAAAGTATGATAAATAACTTCTAAACCAAAAGAGCACTAGCACGGACCTAGAACTGGGACCACTTTGGTGTGAAAGGGGTGACTTACCCTGGGTAAGTGAATCTTTACAGGAGAACAGTGGTTCTTTGAGCTAAGTGTCAATGTTGAAAACTAAAGTCTCGGACTTGATGACAACACCAGATTCAAGTGATTCAAAATCTGCCTCTGTGGACCACAAATAGTACATTTCAAGGCAACATACCTACAAAGTGTGTCAAATAGATTAGGTGAACAGAGGCACCTTAATAATTTCAGGACTAATACTGTGTCTCATCATCAAGGTGAACTGATTGGAACCACAGCAGGATTCAGTAGTATTAGAAGTGACCGCGCTAAGCTACGCGCTAAGCTACGCGCTAAGCTACGTGAAGAATACACTATACCAACTGACCAGGCTCAAATAACTATGTTTGATTCCTCTGGATTTATTTATGCCGAGGACTATTGAAAATAGCAGGGAGTATGTATCTACATGTCAAAATGGATTTAAACAAGTCTCAAAATGAAGCAAATATGTAATGTCTCCCTGAGCTGTATGCATTTCCAATTGGTTTAAAAATGCAATGACTATTGATTTGTGTTCCAAGATGCCAGCGAGGTCTATCATGAAACAAACCCTGAAGATGGGTTTGGCCACACTCGATTCTCGTTTTCACTGAACACACCGGCTGCAGCGAGGCGTCAGCTCTCTGCAAGTCAATTTAAATCCTCTTATGCAGTTCAGTCGCTGTCTCTCATCCAAGACAGTTTGAACACCTTGCGAAGATGCTTCTCACAATTTCTAGCTCATGCTTTAAATTGTCTTGACGACATATTTTCAGCTTTGAAATAAGCCAGTGTGTGAAAGGTGTGACACTGAACAGGAAGTGGCTCTATGGCCAGTTCACCGCTGACATGTCTCAACTCATCACAAGTGGACAGCTCTTACTGCGTCAGTTCCCACCGGGCATTATGCTTCTTCACATGTGTCTCCAGCAAGCTTCAATGAAGTGTGGCAGGCTATTTTCCTGTGGCCAAACGGTGGTACTACATCATCTGTGTCATTGGGCCCAAACATATTTGTTTACCATTGACTTACATTGGGAAAGAGACATCTATAAATGAACAGATTTAATTTCTTTAGGTAAAATAACTACACATTACGAGATTGAAAATCATTGGGGCTTTAAAGTTACATGTATTCTCCCTCACCACTTATTTAACTCAGCCCAGATGTGACACAGAGAAACGCATGCTCTATGGAGCCAGAACCTTATGATCCAGGTATGACTGTGCTCGAGTCCGGCCATTGGGCTTAGTTGCCAGTGAGCAACTTTCATATGAAGACACCAGACACCGTATCCATTCAAGCCTTTTGAAAAGAATTGTTTATTAGGGTCTGAGACCTAGGTCGGCGAAGACCCTATTGAAATTGGAAAAAATCGGTCGCGCAGCGACCGATAAAACTGCCAAAAACAGGGTAAAAGACCGACTAAAGCACCGAAAATGTTCGTAAATAATGTCGGCTGATAGACCGCGTGACCGCGTGAGCACAGTCAAATGCAAAATGCAAATCGCATAATTGATATCGTAACAATCATCGTAGTCGCTCGCGAAGCGAGCGATAACCAAGCAAAACCCCCTCAAAACAGGGTAAAAAGGGGCCAAAAGCCCATTAGACATGTCCCAGTGGGTAGGCCGGACGGCCTACAGTGAGGTGGTCCCATCCGCGTCAATGTTAAATCGAACATGATTGAAACTGGACCGATTATTTATTATGATTAATATTTTAATTCTTAAAACGCTCTTTTGAGCCCCGCAACATAAGTGAAAACTCACCAAATTTTGCACACGCGTCAATCCGTGACAAAATTGCAAGTTGTTATTGGTCCCGGAACTTAACGTAAAAAATTGCGTAGGCCACGCCCACTTCCGTTTTTTGACGTTAACTCCCCCTACTTTAAATTTCACGTAAACGAACGAAACTCGCCACGCATATATAGGGTTCGGAGACGAACCAAAAAGCCTCTTGGAGGGGTAAAAAATAACGTACAGGAAGTCGGCCATTTTGAATTTGGTGTCGAAAAAACGCGATTTTATCGCGTTTTTTGCCCTATTCGGCGTACCTACGAAATCTATCTCCTCCTAGGGACTTTTATCGTACGCCTCGGAATTCGTCGGGTAGCTTCGCGAGACATGGGAGAGCTTAAGTTATCACAGGAATTTTTATACTCCCCACGGCGTAGCCGTTATTTTCCGCCAAAGTTCGCGTCCGTACGATTTTTGGCGGTCCCTCGCCATGGAACCCGATGATGTCATAACTCAAACTGACATTCTCAGAACGCCACCAAACTTCACATGACGGTTCACACCACAGCCCTGAACAGCTCTAGGTCAAATCTGATGTTACTTAATTTGGCGTTACCATGGCAACGGATCCTTCGCCATAAACAACGGTGTCGCTGTAAATCCAATGGACACGGTCCCATCGTCCCCCAATCTTCACTTTTATATCACTGGTCCATGCCTCAACAGCTCCAAGTGAAATCTGAAATCTCAACGTATGCCGTTTCCATGGAAACGGCATCCCTCGCCAAAACATCCGATGTTGTTGTAAGTCAATGGAAAATCGTCCAAACAGCACCAGACTTCAGACTATCATTAATGGTCCGGCCCTCAACAGCTCCAAGTGAAATCTGAAATCTCAACGTATGCCATTTCCATGGCAACGCATCCCTCGCCGTCAAACATCATGTCGTCGTAATTCAATGGAAAATCGTCCAAACACCACCAGACTTCAGACTATCATCAATGGTCCGGCCCTCAACAGCTATACGTGAAATCTGAAATCTCAACGTATGCCGTTTCCATGGAAACGCATCCCTCGCCAAAAAATCCGATGTTGTTGAAAGTCAATGGAAAATCGTCCAAACAGCACCAGACTTCATATGATGGCTAATGGTCCGGCCCTCAACAGCTCTATGTCAATTATGGGATGTCATCATTTGGCGTTGCTATGGCAACGCATCCCTTGCCGTCAAACATCATGTTGTCGTAATTCAATGGAAAATCATCCAAACACCACCAGACTTCAGACTATAATCAATGGTCCGGCCCTCAACAGCTCTACGTGGAAATTGAAATCTCAACGTATGCCGTTTCCATGGCAACGTCTCCCTCGCCATGAAACACGGTGTTGTCCTAATTCAATGGAAAAGGTTCCAAACGGCACCAGACTTCATATGATGGCTGATGGTCCATGCCTCAACAGCTCCAAGTGAAATCTGAAATCTCAACGAATGCCGTTTCCATGGAAACGCCAAAAAATACGATGTTCTTGTAAGTCAATGGAAAATCATCCAAACACCACCAGACTTCAGACTATCATCAATGGTCCGGCCCTCAACAGCTCTATGTGAAATCTGAAATCTCAACGAATGCCGTTTCCATGGAAACGCCAAAAAATACGATGTTCTTGTAAGTCAATGGAAAATCATCCAAACACCACCAGACTTCAGACTATCATCAATGGTCCGGCCCTCAACAGCTCTATGTGAAATCTGAAATCTCAACGTATGCCGTTGCCATGGTAACGCATCCCTCGCCGTCAAACATCATGTTGCCGTAATTAAATGGAAAATCATCCAAACACCACCAGACTTCAGACTATCATCAATGGTCCGGCCCTCAACAGCCCTACGTGAAATTTGAAATCTTAACGTATGCCGTTTCCATGGTAACGCATCCCTCGCCGTCAAACATCATGTTGTCGTAAGTCAATGGAAAAGGTTCCAAACGGAACCAGACTTCAGACTATCATAAATGGTCCGGCCCTCAACAGCTCCAAGTGAAATCTGAAATCTCAACGTATACCGTTTCCATGGAAACGCATCCCTCGCCAAAAAATCCGATATTGTTGTTGTAAGTCAATGGAAAATCGTCCAAACAGCACCAGACTTCAGACTATCATCAATGGTCCGGCCCTCAACAGCTCTAAGTGAAATCTGAAATCTCAACGTATGCCGTTTCCATGGCAACGCGTCCCTCGCCGTGAAACACGGTGTTGTCCTAATTCAACGGAAAAGGTTCCAAACGGCACCAGATGTCATATGATGGCTAATGGTCCGGCCCTCAACAGCTCTACGTGAAATCTGAAATCTCAACGGATGCCGTTTCCATGGCAACGTATCCCTCGCCGTCAAACATCATGTTGTCGTAATTAAATGGAAAATCATCAAAACACCACCAGACTTCAGACGATCATCAATGGTCCGGCCCTCAAGAGCTCTACATGAAATCTGAAATCTCAATGTATGCCGTTTCCATGGCAACGCATCCCCCGCCAAAAAATATACGATGTTGTTGTAAGTCAATGGAAAATCGTCCAAACGGAACCAGACTTCAGACTATCATTAATGGTCCGGCCCTCAACAGCTCCAAATGAAATCTGAAATCTCAACGTATGCCGTTTCCATGGCAACGCATCCCCCGCCAAAAAATCTGATGTGGTTGTAAGTCAATGGAAAATCGTCCAAAAAGCACCACACTTCATATGATAGGTAATGGTCCGGCCCTCAACAGCTCTATGTCAATTATGGGATGTCATCATTTGGCGTTGCCATGGCAACGCATCCCTCGCCGTCAAACATCATGTTGTCGTAATTCAATGGAAAATCATCCAAACACCACCAGACTTCAGACTATCATCAATAGTCCGGCCCTGAACAGCTCTATGTGAAATCTGAAATCTCAACGTATGCCGTTGCCATGGTAACGCATCCCTCGCCGTCAAACATCATGTTGTCGTATTTAATGAAATAAAAAACAAACCCTGAAAACAACAGAAAAACGCTGCATTTACAGATATGATGCAGACTAAATACAACACACAAACCCCGAAAACAAACGCAACAAAAAAACGCTGCAAATACCAAAACGATATGCAAAGTCCAAAGCACATACAAATCCCAAAACACATAAAAAAAAACATTCTGGAAGTGCTCCAGGCCTCTAGTTAATGCTAGATCGTATACCTCCTGGGTTTTAGCGGCGGAAGTGATGTAATCGTGGATGAGAAGCAAAAAGTCGGCAACTTTTGCAGCAACTGACATCTGGAAATAAAAGTAGACACATTTCATTTAATTTTGCATGGGCTCTTCACGACTCTGCAGGAATCCGGACAGTGAACAGGAGTGAGAGGGAGCACACTCCTAAAAAATCTACCCCCTTTTTTAAAATAACCCTCGTAGTGTTCACTGTAATTCGAAATCAAACGCACCAAGTGGCTTTCTGAGTGTTAAATCCCATCTGTGATTTTCTTGTGAGATGTCATTTTAAATATTAGCAATAGCCTGCTGTCATCCAAAGTTGTGAATTCTCAAAATATTATATTTATGATATTTTTGTATATATTTTGTTTTCAGGATTTGCAGCTGTTTCCTGCTAATGTATGCGTTTTTGGCCGTTGTTCTGCGTTTGCTCCTGCTGGCCACCGTAGTTCTGCCACCCGCAGTGGACATCCCCTGCAAAGGTTTGGATGTGTTACACAAACAATTACCGGTTGCCTTGTCACAGACAATCTGCTCGACAAATTATGTTTGTCTTTTTTGTTTTCCTGCGATGATGGTTCTTCAGGACTGCTTCTTAAGCTCTAATCACACTCTCGCAGACTTTTCCGGTGATTCTAAAGTAGATGACAATGTGTGTGTGTCGTAATGTACAACCTAACCCTGGTCCGCCCAGTATTAGTAGTCAGATCGCTACTCCTGCTGATTTTAAAGCTAGATCTGGGTTGGGTTTCATCCACTTGAATGTGCGCAGTCTGTTAGGTAAACTAGATTTTGTCCGTAGCTGGGCGAACTCGACTGACGCTGACGTCATTGTTTTATCAGAAACATGGCTAAATAAATCTATTTTGACCTCTGACATTGCCTTAAATGGTTATAATGTGTATCGTTCCGACCGGCCTAATAAAGGTGGTGGTGTTGCCATTTATGTTAAGAATAAGTTCAGTGTAACCACATTAGTTTTCCAAATCTATCAGTAAGCAATTAGAATTGTTAGCCTTAAATATAGAAGTGGCAAAGGGTCAACGGGTCATGGTGTTGGGCAGCTACAGACCCCCCTCAGCTGTCAAGGACTCCTTATCTTCGTTGGCAAATCTTTTATCGCAACTAGACTACAAGGAAATAGTGCTACTTGGAGATTTAAACTGGGACTGAGATTATTGATAGACATGCACCCCCGTGTACATTTAGAGTAAAGAGACGAGACAATCCTTGGTTTTCTGCTGAACTGTCCAGTCTCCTGCATGAGAGAAACAAGGCCTGGGCAAAGGCTAGGAAATCAGGCTCAGAGGTAGAATGGCTGCGTTTTAGGCAGCTAAGGAATAGCTTCACATCGCAAATCAAAAGTGCTAAGTCTAAGTACTATCTGTCAGTTACCACAGAAAACTTAAATAACCTAGGACATTTTGGAAAGCCATAAAATCGATTTCCACCGGTGAGATCCGTAATGAGCTACCGCCTTGCCTTACCACAGTACCTGGCTCTATATCGGACAGGGCCACTATGTTAAATTGTTTTAATGAGCATTTTGTGTCCTGTGGTTCTCTATTTGATTCTATCACTAACTCTGCTTCTGTGAACACCACAGTCCGTGACTCTGAACAATGTGGTCTGGAAAACCCTTTCAGTTTTACCCCTTTTACTATTGGTATTGTTCATGAAGCTTTAACCAAGCTAGATCCTAAGAAACCGGCTGGCCTGGACAATGTAGAACCTTTCTTTTTAAAGATAGCTACAGATTGTATTGTTCTTCCTCTTACTACTCTTTTTAACCTCTCCCTCAGCACGAACACAATTCTAAAAGTATGGAAGTCAACTTATGTCTTGCCTTTGCTAAAAGGAGGGGAGGCAACTATTTTAAATAATTATAGGCCCATCTCTAAATTGTCAGTTCTGGCGAAGATGCTCGAACGCCTAGTGAGTGAACAGGTAAAGGTGTTTTTATGTACAAATGACATCCTGTCTAAACATCAGTCAGGATTCAGAAAGAAACACAGCACCATCACTGCCACAATGAAAGTGGTAAATGACATTACGAGTATTTTAGATAATAAGCAGAGTTGTGCAGCTCTATTTATTGACCTTTCCAAAGCGTTTGACACCGTTGATCATCGCATCTTAAAGCAGAGGCTACTCAGTATTGGCCTATCCAGCCTTGCAGTGGGTGGTTTGTAAACTACCTCTCTGAAAGGTCCCAATGTGTTCACTTTGATGGGCTGTCTTCTGAGTGGTTGAACATCACTAATGGTGTTCCTCAAGGTTCTGTTTTAGGTCCACTTTTATTCTCCATCTACATCAACAGTTTAGGTGAAAATGTGGATGAAGCTACTTTACATTTTTATGCGAATGATACCGTTATGTACTGTGCAGGTCCCTCCACTAAGGAGGCTGGTGTTAAATGACAGGCTGTTTTTAACATTATTCAGACTCAGCTCTCTGAACTAAAGCTTCTTTTAAATGTTGATAAAACCAAGGTAATACTCTTTTCTAAAGCTAAAAAGACGACAGACACTGCTTTGGATATTGTTACTATGCAAGGACAGGTACTAGAAGTGGTTACCTGTTATAAATACATTGGTATCTGTCTTGATGATTGTCTTACTTTTAAACTTCATGTCAATAACCTGCTTAAAAAGCTGAGGGTTAGACTAGGTTTCTTTTTCAGGAACAAGTCCTGTTTCTCGCATGAGGCCAGGAAGAGGCTCTGTGACCTTTTGACCTGTGCTGGACTATGGTGATTTGTTGTATATGAATGCACCTGCCTATTGCCTGAACAAGTTAGATGCCGCCTATCACAGCGCACTAAGATTTGACACAAATTGTAAAGCACTTACTCATCACTGTACCCTGTATGCCAAGGCAGGTTTACCATCACTCTCTGTACGGAGGCTCAGTCACTGGTACACGTTTATCTATAAAGCTTTGTTGGGTAAACTCCCGTATTATATCTGCTCTCTGATAACACAGAGAGTTGCAAGCAGCTATTGTCTGAGGTCACATGATGTAGTCTTGTTAGATGTGCCAAGAGCAAGGACTGTCTTAGGTAAGACAGCTTTTATGTGCGCAGCTCCACTTGCTTGGAACAATCTTCAGCAAGAATTGAAACTGAGCAATCTCATTCCTCTGCAAGTTTTAAAGCTAGGCTAAATGAAATGCTCGTTGATACTATGGGCACTTGTAAATGTCTATAACTATGTAAATATGTCCTGTAAATATAATGTATAATGTCCTTTATTGTTTTATGTTTCATGTGGAACCTATATGCTGCAGGTCTCCCTTGAAAAAGAGATCTATGATCTCAATGGGACCAATCTGATTAAATAAAGGTTTGAAATGAAATGTTAGTGCCTAACTCTAAGGGATGGGACCTCAATGCATCTTCATGCGTTTCTTTTACATCTGTACTTAAAGAGCCTGTGACACCATCCCAACAACTGGTGTGCAATGAAATATTGGTCTACTAGTAATCTCGAACCGTCAGTTTAAAAAATAAAAAGCGATACCGTTCCGTTAAATATCAATAATTTCGAACATCGCGGGGAAATTCCTTCGTCTCATTTTGAAGTTTTGGGGGAAGCCGGAAGTGACGTCAATGCGGGAACGCTTCGAGAGCCAAACACAGACAAAGTGTGTTGTGTCATGCGTAGAAATGGTGAATTACTGAGATTAGGCACGTTAATAACGTTTTAATGAAGTTGACTACAGTATATTCATATTTGTCAGTGCTTTCATGTCAATTCAGTGACATAAACATACATGATCGTGGTGAAGATGATGATTACATTAGGATTAAAAATCGGGAGTGAGAGCTGCTGAATTTCCTCCCGTCGGATGTGATATAAAAACAAATCGATTATTTTTGTGGTTGTAAACTCAAGTGGATGAAACTACATTTATTAGTGCTTTCATGTCAATTCGGCGAACATATGATACATTACATGATCGTTTGTTTGAGCCGGTCTGCATTTCCTGATGAGAAAACAAACCGATGCTTTTTGTAGTTGTAATACACCAACAACATGGATTAAACGTGTGTTTTTTTTTACCACAATGTTGGGGAAATTAATGCATAAAATGCACGGATTATTATTATTATTATTCACACTCCGATCGGGACACTAGGTCCACCGTTTCCCCGCAGCGAGGCTCCCCCCGTTGACAGTGTACGTGGGCTGTGTGCGGTGGCGGACTGGCCATCGGGACGAATCCCGATGGGCCGGTACCGAAGTGGGCCGGTCGGATAAGTCACAGCACATCCCCCATAGGCGGCGCGTGAGGCTCAGGTTTGAGAAGGCTAAATAACTTCTTTTACCTGACGCTGCCCGCCTCCGGCGTCTATAGAGAAGAGATCACTCAGTGTGCGGAGTTTAAATCTCTCAAGTCATATTACAGGACAAAGGGAATACAGTTTAAACTGCCGTATGCAGAGAAGACGCCGACGTGTCGCACTTATCATTCATATCACATCATCACTCAGATCATAGATCATATAATATCATAATATATCGTATATTTCCTGATCTGAGTCAGCTGAGCCTCATCTGGCCGTGCAACACTCACAGCGTCACAGACTGGATGCAGAAGTATTATTTAACACATTATGTTGACGAAACACTCGAGACAAATGTAATTAAAATCAGATCCACGCGTGTCTTAGACGTGAACGCGCTCTCAGCTGGAGAGAGAAACCCTGGCTTGATTTACCGAGTTGATAACCAGCGTCGTCGGACCGCTCAGCGAGATCTCGTTTGTTAGTTTGTTGTTGTTCGTTTGTTTGTTACTCAAACATATCCAGGGTCTGTTGAACTGGCTTCGTAGTAGGCTACAGGGCACAGGTGGCTAGCAGCGCTAATGTCAAAGACACAGACATTATACATTATATTTGTATTTTACCAGGATGCAGTGACACACATATTTACATATTTACATTTACTATATACAGCACCTGCCGCCCCTGACATCCCCACTCCCCCCGTTGACAATTTACTAGCGGTACCGAAGTGGGCTGGTCGAGAGTCCCGGGATGATTTGTAGTCCCATTCCACCACTGGCTCCATGACCATATGATCGCCCATATTGACGCACCTCATTCCTAAACTTCTAACAACAGATACAACATAAACCGATCCTTCAGCCTCATATGAGCTCTCAGACACGTTCAACATTAACCTGTCATCGCTGTCTGAGCTTGCCGCTGTGTGCGCCGTCGTGCGTTCACATCTGACTGTATATATATAAAGGTTTACATGCAGATGCTGGGATCCTGGACGGTGCAGCTGGAGCGCTGTGCCCGCAATGACGTCACCCATCATTTGGCGGGACTTGAAGAATCCCCGAGAAGATCCAGAAAATTGTCAACATTGAAGGCAGATTAATGGTTATCAAAGTACAAATATCCGAAATCAGTTCAGTAACGGTTTTCAAGGGGACAATATGTACTCAAATTAATGGGTTTGGATGATGGGGGAAAACCGTGTCACAGGCTCTTTAAGGCTGTCATGTGATTGGCTCACAACAGACACATGTTAGTGAAAATTCAAACACCCATGCCCTGATCCTGACCTCAGATAGTCATCACCCACAGTGAGACGCGCGTCCTGCTGCAGAAAGCATAATGCTATATACTGTCTATCAGGGCCGGCTCTAGAAGAAATCGAATGGGGGGGGCAATCATTTACCAAGGGGGGGCACACACCGCCGTCAACAACCAGCACACAAACACCAACGCAACTTCAATTTCAAAAAACATGCTGTACAGTCTATTGTCTTTCACACACATTGCAGGGGTGGAGTGCTATTTTATAGCACACCTATGACTTGACGGTTGTGGCACGACCACCAAAACAGAAACATATGGACATAGGCCACCATATAAAAAGTGTGCAAATGTATTTAGTATCCTATCCATGTGAACATGTTTTAGGTGGGGGTGGACCTAACCTCCTCTCGGAAGGTCTGGGGGCATGCTCCCCCGGGAAGATGTTTTTTAAAATATTGAAGTTAAATGCATCAATGTGGTGCACTTTGAGAGCAAAGTGAAGAGATCTATGAATCTCTCAACACCCATATGAAACAGAACTGTACACAGATTTACTTTTTCTTTATGGATATTTTACAAATCACTCCTTTTAAACTGTATTCTTGTGTTACTGTCCTATAGTATTTCATACCCGTTTTTCATTTATTCTCTTAATTTTTAATAACTATAATGATCATATAAATGTGTTCCTCGCAAATACTTGTTTACAAAAATGGTGACCAAAACGTTTGAGACCCACTGAGATAACCTACACTAAAGTAAACACTGAGAATCCTTACCTCACTGAGCTGAGTTTATAAGATCCTCCCAGTCTGACAGGAGAGGACTGTCCTCCACCTTGGTATAGAAACAGCTCTTTATATCCGTTAGCATAGCTAGCTAACCAGATGCTAACAACGACATTCCACGTTACCGCTCGCGCACTCACAAAATGAGCTCTTGCCACACACACACACAGAGCTGAGCTTGAATGAAACACAGAGGCCCAGAAGTAGGCTACTTGTTGTACTGTACTATAACATATTATTTTCGATGGCTTTACTGTATAATCAGTGTAACAGATGAACAGATCGCCACTGGCTTTCATCTAAACACACAGCCACGTAATGATAACAAAACAAAGTTTGGGGGTCATTGGTCAAGCAACACACCAATCAGAGAGCAGCAGTGAGCATATTTGTATTCTTTATTTCTGATGTATTTCACACAAAAAACCTTTAGTGGAAACGTGTTCACTTATATGATAAAAAAAAACAGCAAAGTGGCAAGGCTTGCCCACCCTGCGTTGGGGGGCACAGTGACTCATTTGGGGGGGGCATGGCCCGCGAATGACCCCCCATGACGCCGACCCTGCTGTGTATGAAGCTGCCCCAACAGTAATGGCCGAGGTATACCAACAGGAGACCCAGCATGTGTGCTGTCATTCAACCAGCAGCTTCAGAAGGGCTCAGTCTCCAAGAACACAGGTTTATTGTGAGCACAATGAAAAAACACAGCATTTATGATGCAGAGCTTTTCATTGAACTGCATAACCTTGAGAATAACGACTGACCTGTCCCCCAGTAATCCTGTATTATTGATGTCCAAGATCCCTTTTTGTATTTTATTCGATATTCCTGACATGTCTGCACTTAATAATGATGCGTTCATCAGTAGTTATTCCATTGTTGCCTGTTTTGGACCGAATTGATCAATTCTTTATAATAAAACAAGGCATTTGGCGAGGGGTGAATCATTAAAACAATGTTTCACAGCTGCACACATCAGAGAGTATCTCAAAACACAATGTTACCCTCCCTCGACCATATATAACCCCCTAACGCAACTCACAGGAAGCAAAATCAGCAGCTTGGTCTGACCTTTGAGGAATCTCGTTCTTTTGTTTGCTTCTCCAAACTATCTTATTCACCACGGAGGCTTTTCTCTTCTCCCGCTCGGTCTTCTCCCTGCACCGGCCTTCAGTCTCCCTTCCTCCTGATCTCTTCCAGTGACATACACTTGTGAGTCAGGAGACCAGGGTCAGAGCAGCTGGCAGATAAAGCACCATTACATCGGAACAGCAGCTCTGAGCGGACAAACACTTAGCAAAGAGACAGAAACACTTCAGTGTGGCTGAGATGCTCCATATCATGTTCCCCGGATACGTGAGTGTGACAGCGAGGTGTGGTTCAGTTGTTTACTATTGTGTGTTGCTGCAAAATAAATGCTGTGTCCCTAGAACTTAGTGCTGACTTCAAGTTTGTAACTTTCAGAAAAGGTCACAGTGCTGTTGGAATGTAGCCTTTATATATTGAGAGCAGAACGTACTCTGTCCACCTGAGGAGACGAGCAGCAGAGCATCATGGGAAGGGAACGTGTGAGAGTTACTCCTAAGCCATACTCTTAAGTAAACAGTTACCTATCTTACAATATGTCTAACTCCTAACGTTAGCTCCAGCCCAGTTTTTAAAAAGAATTGACATAGTCAGATTGTTAGAGGCTATTACATGGCATCATAGTTCTCTTTTACATCCCCACTGACATCACGTCAGACCACAGCATATTGGATTCTACATATCCATATTAAGGTGTTTTTTGAGGTTATCAAATCTAACTGTTTGATGATTCATACTGAAGTATACGCCTTTTTCTTAGAACAGTGGAGAGGGTCAGATTGGGAAAAGCACACGCCCTTAGTCTCGTTTTCCTATGACGCTCTAACTAGTTTACACACACACACACACACACACACACACACACACACACACACACACACACACACACACACACGTATGATAAAGCTGGCCAGATAAAGTCCAGCCTCTACAGCGCCTCTCCTGTTCTTCTCTTCATCATCATCATCATCATCATCATCATCATCATCATCATCATCATCATCATCATCATCATAATCATCATCATCATCATCAACCCTCCCTTTCTTCTTCATTTCCTCACCAGCTCTTCTTCACACACTAATCTGTGAGTTTGTACCGTTTGAAATCATTTGACCTCTATTTGAAAAGTTACATTCCCCCTGTGTTTGTGTGCACTTGCATTGCTCACTGCAGCGATGAATACGCTGCATAAACAACTCTGCAGGACAGGTGGTAAGGAGGCCATGACACTGAGCAGCATCCTTGTGCAGCCCTGCTGCATGCTGGGGGAGGACCAGAGCTCGTCTTATGTCCCCCGCTTCAGGTCCAGCTACCCATCCCCTGACCCAGACTACCATCACGTTGATGTGCAGCGCTCTGACGGAGTACACCCTGAGGTGAAGCAAGTACTCACATCTGTTACTCAGGTACACGTAGCAATACTACAGTGACAAACTATAATATTTAAAACAAAATTATAAAGACTTCCATTGACACCACACACACACACACACACACACACACACACACACACACACACACACACACACACACACACACACACACACACACACACACACACACACACACACACACCACACACACACACACACACACACACACACACACACACACACACACACACCACACACACACACACACACACACACACACACACACACACACACACACACACACACACACACACACACACACACACACACACACACACACACACACACACACACACACACACAGCTTTAGCTACACCTTCTACAAGAACACACACTTTAGGGTCAGTGTCTGAGCTGTTACCATGCCGACACGCCTGTTACTACTCAACAAAGCAGAGCAACAAGAAAGCCCTCTGTTACTAGGGTAACCTGCTACTGGGAGCTCTGTGATTGGCTGTTGGCTGCCGAAGCAACGACGTGGAGAAAAAGGAGAGAGAGAGAACGAGGAGCTGAGGACTGTGCAGAGCTGACAGACAGGCAACGCGCGCACGCACACACACACACACACACACACACACACACACACACACCCACACACACACACACACACATATTGCAAAGTTTGGGGCATTTTGAGAAGATGCTCAAGGAGAATATCTTATTGCTAAAGAAATATGTATTTGTAAGTGAATAATGTCAGCCTTAATACATTTGTATATTGTTTTGCCAGTCATTTAAAAAAGATATACAGTATAAAGTATTCTTTATGTTTTTATGTTTGGTTTGTAACTGACGACAGGTCTCACCTTCTCCTGCCCATCTTTTCATATTTCAAACCACTTTACAGGATCACACTAAAAACTCTCTCTGACTGTGTGATAAAGTTTAGCTCCGAGCAGTGTGAGTGACGGCCACGTGTTTACTCCTCAGTACACACACACACACACACACACACACACACACACACACACACACACACACACACACACACACACACACACACACACACACACACACACACACACACACCACACACACACACACACACACACACACACACACACACACACACACACACACACACACACACACACACACACACACACACACACACACACACACACACACACACACACACACACACACACACACACACACACACACACACACACACACACACACACACACACACACACACACACACACACACACACACACACACACACACACACACTCTCTCTCTCTCTCTGCTGCTGATAATAGCTCCTGACACACTGCTGCCACTGACACATGCCAACCTGCTGCCTGTAATGGCGCTTTTCCACTGCAGGGCCTCGCACGGCTTAGTACGGTATGGTTAGGCCTTGGTAGGCCAGGCTCACTTTATGCTGCGTTTCCATTACAGTTTAGTTACTGGGGTAGTAACTATAGTAACGCAGTGTAGGCGGGGCGATCGGCTGTTCGGCGGGCGGAGCGACGCTGCGTAAAACTGCCGTTAGCAGCTCCTCATATCTGTTCAGAAACTAAACAGAAGTTAAACAAGTACAAACCACAGACTGCCTGTGTCATGGCGAATACAGTCGCTGGTTTATTTATGTCTGTAGGCCGTTGTTGTGAGTGTGGACGGTCGGAGCATATATAACGTTAGCTTAGCCAATCTCCATTCAGAAAACACGCATTTTAAAAAGGTGTTTCTCTGCCGTCTGTCTGCAGACCTGTCAAAGCATTCATTCATGGTTTTTACTAACCATTGTCAGTATGTTGTTACTTCGGCATCACTTTGAAACGTGTATTACAATTAAATCACGGTCAAATATGTTCATCTTGTTGTAGTTGTCGGTAGCCCCCTCTTGCCAGCGATTCTCTCTGACCATGCAGCAGTCGAGAGTGTTTACGTCACTAGTTTAGCATATTCAGCCCGGTTGTTGGCCCGGTAAGAACCTCGATTTTAGAGGGCCAGAAAAAAGGTGAAAAAGTAGTCCTGAGCCGGAACTACCCCGAGAGCAGGGGTCGGCAACCCACAGCCCTCTGCTCTGGCTCCCCTGAGCTTAGACAAAAATAAGGAGGAAATAAAATAAAAGTATTTGTAGGACTATTTATATTTTGTTGCATGGTTGAAAATGTTTCGTATCTTGTATTTTGAGGTGATCCTGTGACACATAAATAAAAAACAAAACGGTTTTAATTAGGTCAACTAAAATATGCGTCACATCCTGCTCCGGTCCCGCGCGAGCACCTTTTCTTGGAGGCGAATAACCTGACCCCCGGCTCGATGAGCGAACTATGGATACATCAAAGAAAAGTACCGGAGGAACACAGGGTTTAATTCAATTCTACGTGGACAGTTATCTGCTTTCACAGCCAACGATGCTGGGTTACCGGGATGTCTGATATGTAGAGAGACGTTGTCAATGGTGGTGCAGCCTTTACGTATCGAGGAGCAACACGGGAGAGGAAGCCAGCTGACGATCTTCAGTCATCGTTCAATGGGGTATGTCATTTATTTCAGAAAACACTTTTTGTTATATTCCATGGAATGCTCTTAACGTCCCGATAGCAATGAATATATTAAATGCTTTGACAATAAATACATACAAAAACGTCATCAGTGGAAGCCGTAGCGCTGTAAAAAGCACGACCATCATCTGCCTCGGCCCGGCTAAAGTAACTGGATGGCCTCCCTGCCTGTCAGCCTTCCATCTGGGCACAAACTGATCTTATTGGTCATGTGTGTGTTAGTGTGTGTGTGAGGAAGTCGGAAGGAAGAGGCAGATTGTTTCCGGTTGTGTCCTTTCAAATTCTAGCGCACTCGACCTGGTTTCTCCATTCTGACCTACCCTACCTTTAACTCTTTTTAGGGTGCAGCTATATGTTTTATTTATTTCAAAGTGGGCCCATTTTAATCATATTTAAATGCAGAGGACTCCCCAGGTGCTGTGTTTAATTTATTTTAAAGTAGGCCTGTGTATTATTTGTAATTCTCCTTATAAGAGTTCTTTGTTTCTTATTAGAGGTTAACAGTTTTATACCATGTAATAAATAGCCTAATAAATGCAAAACAACTGTAGTTTTTGTCTGATATAACAATAAAAAACGATGAAATATGTTTTGCGGCTCCAGACAAAAAAGGTAAAAAGCTTGCAGACCCCTGAGCTAGAGGAAAAGCAAGAGAACCGTGCTACAGTGGAAAAGGCAGAAAAAAACACAATGCCAGACTGAAAGTGAAACAAAGTTGTAGTTCTGTCGGTAATCAGGCTAGGGAGCTATGGCCGTCATTTATTTTATTTGACTATACTTACTTGTTTGCCTGTCCTTGTTTGTCTACCCTCCCTCGTACTGTAAAGCGTCTTTGAGTTGTGAAAAGCGCTATATAAATTAAATGTGTTATTATTATTATCAAGGTGTGAGTGTGTGTCTTACCTGGACTGTAAGTGTTCCAATTGAACCTGCAGGTTCTCAGTCTGCTCCACCTGCTCATCCAGAGATCTCTGCAGTTTCCTGGTCTGGTTATGGGACTCATCCAACTGGACACACACACACACACACACACACACACACACACACACACACGAAAAGAACACGTTGTTACTGCTGATGATGTAGTGTGCTCGTTGGCATTCAAAATGTGGTATGGCAGATGGTTGATCTGTGCACACATCCACAGGGCTCCTAGCTTCTACACTTGCTGTCAGATCAAACCTTGTTGTGCTCTTTGGCTGTCTAACTGTTGGCTGGAACGATTAGTGGAGTTTTGGTTTGGTGGAATAGTTAGAAACGCAATGATGGTCCCTTAGAGGAACATTCAGAAATAGATTGTCCCTACCTCATCCTCCGCCTGTCCCAACTCTTTCTTCAGCTCCTCCACCCTCAGTCGGAGCTTCTTCACTTCGGCCTCGTGGCTCTCCACCCTCCGGTTGGCGTGGGCGAGTTCTACCATCTTCTCTTGGAACTGCTTCTTCAGCTTAGCGTGAACATGGCGAACATCAGCGAGCTCCTATAGAGCAGAGGGGCGGACAGGACAGGGTTAGAGAGTCATGTGTACCAGTGAAAATATAAAGATTGACTTCAGCGGTCAGATTGTCTTCACTAGAGGATCGGGTGTTGGGCAGAGAGTATAGGAGAGCTGCCCTCTAAACAGAGACACGTAGATCTGACAGACCAGCAGCACCACCCAGGGAGGGCTGAGCAGAGGCTGCCATGGCCAGAGAGTAATACTCAGAGTCTTACTCCACAGGTGGGGGGGGGGCTGAGGAACGTACACACGAACTAATGGCAGCATCAATAATGCACCATTGTTACTCACGGCACTTCCATGTGCTCTCTGCTGTCTTAGCTAACAGACAGAGCCGTTTCCAAGAAACATTTCTTTACATGAGATATCTACAGGAACAATAAAAGACAAGCGCAGGATCAGGAAATGCGCTTTACTTATTTATTTGTATCTCTGTTTGATCTTCATAATAAATATTTTATTCCTTGAGCTATCAACAGAGAGTTAGCTCTAAGCTCGTGCTTTATTCCCACTGAGAATACACTGAGCGTTAAGGCCCTGACTAGTGTTCATTTCGTTGACTAAAACTATGACGAAATATGTTCGTCAAAGACCTTTTTTTCCATGACGAAAACGAGACGATGACGAGACGGCACCGACGGCAGTAAACAATAACTGTAACGAAATCATCATGAAATATCGTTGACGAACAGTGACGAGACGAAAATGTAGTTTACTAAATAAAAACTATGACAAAATCTCTATTTACTTTCGTTGACGAAAAATGAGGAGACGAAATATTATCAAAGATAACGTTAAATCTCTGATAGTTTTTCTCCCAGCAGTTCCATTTCCGGTGCTGCGCTGGGCAGCAGCTGTTTCTGTGCTGTGCGCGCCGGTACATTTGAATTACACCGGGCAGCGGCACAATATGAACTGTCAGGAAGACTCGGGTCTAACTCGTGGTCTAACTCGTGGTCTAACTAACCGTATTTAACAGAAAATAAAATGGCAACAACAGGGCTTAGGAGCAGTGGTCGCGTTAACCGAATACCCCCCCGTCAGCGCGAGTGAGTGATACATTGTGCACTCGACGGATAATAATGGATTATGACGTAAATGTTACAATCCTGTCCGTCAAAATGACTGACAACGAAAAAGTCTAAAACCATCACTGCTTGGGAGAAAGAAACGATGTGATATTTGGGCCCATTTTCGCTACAATGAGGCCGAGAAAAAAAGCGAATGCATTGTTTCATCAGAAGGGAAGCAATGTGGCCATAACACAGCTGGTAAAAACACCACAAACCTGACCAGATACTCTCTGCAAAGCTGCTTAATCATTCAACCTGTGTTTTTCATCAAATAAGGACAAGATATAATCTTATTTATTTATATACTAAAATGACAAATTATTGGTTTTGGCTAGACTAGTTTGACTGAAATGTTCTATATAATCTGATGACTAAAAAAGACTCCGTTTTCATTGACAAAAAGTAGACTAAAATAATTAGTTTTCTTTGACTAAAATAAGACTAAAATGCTCAGACTTTTAGTCGACTAAATCTTGACTAAAATGTTTACTGTTTTAGTCGACTAAAATAAGACTAAAATGCTCAGACTTTTAGTCGACTAAAACTTGACTAAATAAAAACAGGATGAAGGTGACTAAATATGACTAAAATTAAAAAGGAAATTTAACACAGGACTAAGACTAAAACTAAATAAAAAAATAGCTGACGAAATTAACACTAGCCCTGACACGCCGAGCCGATTTCGCCCGTCGATCGACGTCTGGCCGTCGATGAGCATCATCCCATCGTCCCGCACCGTCGCCTCTTTTCGGCCGTGCCGACACCTTCCGCTCCCGATTGAACATGTTGAATCGGGAGCGGAGGCTGTCGGCACAATAAGTCACTCTGATTGGCTGTTCAGCTTAGCGAATCAGTGCATGAGAAGCGAAACGGAAGTGAGGTGCGCAAACAAACGATTAAGAAGGCACACACAGCCACACGCAGCAGTCCAAGGGCGAACACCGCCAGTACCGCACTAAACATGTTTCGATTAGAAGTCGCTATGTTGTTTGTATGTATCACGCAGTCTGTCTTCCGGTTGCTTCTTTTGAATGAGGAATACACACTACCGCCACCTGCTGGTAAGGAGAGGTATTGCCATCCACGCATGCGCAGTGCGTGCGTGCTTCTTGGCCGTCGGCTGAAGTCTTTGCATGTATTCGATTAGAAGAGAAAGGGTGTGTTTCTGTTTACATAATGAGGCGCCCCTCCCCCAAAGAGAGTATTCACTGATAATAAGGCAATTACCCGAATGCCACACAAATACTAGTGTAACCCAGAGCAAGATCAAACAAAGAGAGCGGCAGGGTAATGCCGGAGGGAATGATGAAAGGAGGGGGTGGGGTCTGAAGACAGGGAGAGGAGAGAGGGGGGAGGAAGTCATTGGAGGGGAGTATTTTACAGGACAATAAAAGGTCAGCATGAGAACAAAGAGGAGAGATGGCAGCCTGCGAAGGAGAACACATTTATAAGATCATTAACGTCATGACGACATGAGAATGCATGCTTGGGGAAGCTTTAGAGATTAGAGACAGGAAAGAGATGAAGACGACCTCGAAAGGAAAGAGTCTGACACTGTGAAAAAATAACATCAAAATGTGTTCTTCCTTAATGTCTGACTTCCTGTTTCCTCTAAAAAGACATTAATTCAGATTGAGCTGCTCACAGTCGTTCCATCAACATGTGCTCAGACAGGAAGCAACAATGCCTCTAATGAGGACTACTTCCTGCAGCGGATTAATACATATGTGATGCTGTCACCTGGATTTAGATACTTACCATTTATTTATTTTTAATCAACTTTATTAATCATTTTGTTACCATCATTTGTGCATTTTAAGCGTGAACATTTAAGTTTCCAAAATAAAGCATTATGTAACATTTGTGTGATACATCATGTTAGAGGATTTTAAATGAATATTGGCACTCACAGAACCTTTCAATTCTTCAACTCAACATAGAATAAAAATAGAGGCCAGTGTAAAAATATGAGAAAAGGATACAAAATAGGAAAATCATATGTGACACCTAGAGGAAGACACACAGACACACACACACACACACACACACACACACACACACACACACACACACACACACACACACACACACACACACACACACACACACACACACACCACACACACACACACACACACACACACACACACACACACACACACACACACACACACACACACACACACACACACACACACACACACACACACACACACACACACACACACACACACACACACACACACACACACACAGCCTGTGATCGGTCAGACAAAAGGCCAGATTTCACTGCATGCCTCGGAGCTGCAGCTTCACCATTCCAAGAATATATATGGGGGGGGGCGATGGATAAATGGGAGGAGGGTGAGCGGCTGGGAGTCCCTGACTCCATTAAACATGAGAGATTATTGAATGATCTATGAGCACTCAATGTGATCTATGAGCACTCAATGTGCTCATAGATCACACGTGTGTGTGTGTTTTAGTGGAACAGATGTAGCAGCAGACTTCAGGGTCTCTCCAGTCAAGGAGAAACATTTAACAGTCAGTGTGGCGTACACCCTTCCACCCACCCACACCAACACGTTCTCACTCCCATCCCGTCACATATTGACGGACGGTCAGGGCCCCTCCCCGTCGCTATATTACGTACAGGGTACCCCTTTCCCG
Organism: Champsocephalus esox; assembly: GCA_036324585.1. Classification (NCBI taxonomy): domain Eukaryota; kingdom Metazoa; phylum Chordata; class Actinopteri; order Perciformes; family Channichthyidae; genus Champsocephalus; species Champsocephalus esox. The sequence continues at coordinate 50,852,894 of CM070479.1, forward strand.
TCATTTTTCTACGGGCAGGGCGTCCCATAGACCTTCATTGCGGACACAGCGGACCCCTTGCCCGTCAGGCTTCTACGGGCAGGGCGTCCCATGGACCTTCATAATGCCTATTGCAGGGCTCTCAAGTCTCACGCATTTGGCGTGAGACACACGCATTTCACTCCATGCACACGCTCACACGCCACACCTTGTATTTCTCACGCAGAGATTTCTTTCCAGGATACCGCCCACCAAGTTGCGCTGCAATTTTGTAAACAAACTTGTACAGAATCACTGTAGCCACGCATCAACCAATCAAAAGAATGTAAGCTGTCGAACAGCCAATTAGAAAATAACATGGCAGGCTGTATCCGGGTAGGATTTAGACATTCCGCTACAACATTACATTCTGATTCCATTCCGATTAAGACGCTCACTGAAGAGTAAGCAAAGAGGACGGCTGTCACATAGTCACTCACTAACATTTTGCATGGCTACAGACTGCTCGACGTGGAAGAAGACCATATTTTCAGTACAGTAAGTCATCTCATCATGATTTCCGTTGTTATGGAATTCCGTTGTTATGGAAATGTATTGTCCAGGGAGCTTTTAGCTAACAGTTTGACTGACTAGACTGACTATATAGAGTATGCATGAATTAGCCTAGCAAGCTAGCCGGGTTCCCTGCTAGCTCATTTCAGCAGCTATTCTGACGCTTGTTTACTTAACAAGCGTCAGAAATTAATTTGTCAAAACATTTGAATATTTACATAACGCATGAACATTTACCAGCCACTGGGGAAAATCTACCAGCCATTCAGTAGTAAACCAATGGTACATTTGTATTATATATTTAAAATCTACCAGCCACTATTATGTTTTACCAGCATTTGGCTGATGGTTGGTGTTCATTTCCATCCCTGGCGTGAGTGTGTGTATATTTTATCAGAAAACAAAGTATATTAATAATTATTGCATTTGTCTTTCAAAGATGTCAGGAAAGAGGCAACGAAGCATTCTTGCATGCTTTCAAAACAATCGGCTCCCTAAAAAGGTGGCCAGGTCAGAGGACACTGTAGAGGAGGCAGTAGAGGAGGCAGTAGAGGAGACTGTGGAGGAGACTGTGGAGGAGACTGTGGAGGAGGTAGAGGAGGCAGTGGAGGAGACTGGGGAGAACCCATTGGAAACAGAGAAAAGGAGAGGATTATGTGGAGCACCCACATATAGGTGTTCCTTTAAGAAGGAGTGGTCAACTCGATGGCCATTCATCACAATGGGAACCACCAGCTCCTTCTACTGGTGCTCAGTGTGCAGACAAGAGAACTCCTGTGCTCATCAAGGTGTGAGGGACATAAGCAGGCATGTGGAAGGCAAGGGACATCGGGCCAAAGAACAGTCTCTAAACTCAGTCAGCAGTATTGCACAGTTCTACGTGCCAGAAACTTCTGTTGGAGGCATGAGTGTACAAGAGGCCAAGGTACATACAGTACAGTGTAGCACAGGAAAACTAAAAAGCTGGCGGCAATGTTTGATGAATTACATTTCTCTTCAAATTGATGGTCATATTACCTTGAAAACGTATTTAAGGTTATGAGGTATGTAATCAGTTGTTTCTGTTGCAGACCAGGAGGGCTGAGGTGAAGGTTGCTGTTGCAATGGTGCAGCACAATATTCCCTTTGCCGTTGCTGACCATTTCAGCCCCTTGTACAAAGAATGTTTTAGAGACTCCCCTACAGCTCAGAGCTTTAAGAGCGCAAGCACAAAAACAACGTGCCTCATAAATGAAGCAGTGGCACCTCATTTTAAGAAGGAACTGGTGATGAAGATGAGAGAGAATCCCTTCACACTCGTCACAGATGGCTCGAATGATACTGGTATGTGCTTAACAACTTCTATCAGTAATCAGTACTTATTTTTTATCCATTTCTACATGCACTCATACAATTTGAACAACATATTGTTTTAGTTATGGTCCTTATTGTTACAGGTCTAGAGAAGATGAATCCTCTCACTGTCAGAATCTTTGACATCAACAAAGTTGTGCACAGGTTCCTTGATATGTGCACCACCAGTGGGCGGAGCTGTGGCACCGCTGAAGTGATCTACACAAAAATCAATGACACCTTGCAGGAAAATGACATCCCTTGGAGAAATTGTGTAGGTCTCTCTATTGACAATGCCCCTGTAAATACAGGTGCCAGAAATGCAATCTCAGCCAGAATGTTGAAGGAAAATGGCAGTGTTTACATCCATGGATGCCCCTGTCATATCATCCACAACACTGCCAAACATGCGGGGCTGAAGTTTATGGAAGTAAGTTCAAACATGTACACTCTATATTACCAATCCGTTAAGCCCAATGCCATGTAAAACAGTTAGCTGATAGGGTTGCAATAGATAATTGAATTCATGTATTGCAGATATCCGGATTTGATCCAGAGGATCTGACCGTGGATGTTGGGCACTGGTTCAAAGGAAGCACCAACCGTAAAGGTTACCTGGCAGGTTTGTGATTCAACCAGCTCTACTGTTATACAACAAAATGCAGACATTTTTTATTTGTTTACTGTTGATGTTATGTTTTATATTTTCAAGAATTTTGTGAATTCCATGAGAGCGAGTACATGGAAATGCTGCTGCACATTTCAGTGCGATGGTTAAGCCTGGAGAGGTGCATCACACGAATTCTGCGACAGTATGGGCCACTTACCAGCTATTTTAAGTATTTAAGTATGTTGTTTGTTTCATTGACAGTTATACAGGTGCATTACACCAGACTAAATGTGTACTTTTAAGCACTGACTGTGTTTATTTACAGATGAGAACCAACCAAGATTTAGAAGGTTGGTGGATGCATTTTCCAACCCCCTGACTGAAGTCTACCTGCTCTTCTATCAAGCCACGCTGCCAGTGTTCACCCTACTGAACCTCCTCCTCCAGAGAGAAAGGTCTTCCATCTTTCAGCTCCACGGAGAGGTAAAATGCAAGGGTTAGGCCATCCTGCTGCCAAATACAGTATGTCTGCTTGAATTGGCTGATATGTCCTTTTTCAAGTAATACATGGAAATGTTTTATGAACTACACATTTGCAGATGACAAAGTTCATCAAGAAACTGTGTGCGAGGTTCATGAAGCCATCAGCACTACAGGGCCAACAAGTCCATGACATCCTCTACAAGGACCCACTAAACCAACTGGTAAAAGTTTCATATAAGGAGATACACCTGTATTCTCATTGACCTCAAACATACTTTTTGGGAAGATTGTTGTTATTGGGCGAGTTGGGTGATATCTCTGTTATGGCTGTTAAAAAGCATAAATGTGTGTAGGCATACCATGCTTGTGTAGTTTATGGGTACAATTGTATGCTTACATAGAGGAATACCTTCAACCACTTGCACTTATTGTGCACATAGTGCTCAAAACTAGACGGACTGAATCTATACACCGACTGTTTGTCTAGTTTTGAGTTAAATTGCCAAGTGAAATCCCTGTCTCTACCTGATACATATTGTTGAAACGACCTGGACTTAATTTGCTTCTCTATCTCTTTCTGTTCTCTGTCTGGAAGGAGAAAAACTAAATGTTGGCTTCACCACCAGAGCTACCCTCAATAGGCTCCTTGAGGCTGGAGACATCACACCTCGGGAGGTGCAGATATTCCAACAGGCAGCACTGGCATTTCTGGTCAGGGCTGTGGAGTATAGCATCAATAAACTCCCTCTGAAGGAGGCTCTTCTGAGGCATACAAGATTTGTGGATGTGCAGCAGAGGACTGAGTGTGGGGTGGAAGATGCCCTATACTTTATAGACAGATAAGGGTTTCCACATTTTCCAGGATTTCAATACTTTGATTGAATACATTAATCAGTTCTTTACACATGGTGCTCTTTTTAGATTTCAGGAACTACTACCTTTCCATGGGCCGGAGGAACAGGACAAGGTGTGTGAGGAGTTCCTGGAATATCAGCTGATGGATATCCCCATGCCCCAAGATCCCACCACCTTTAATGTTGAGGAGTATGTCCTCAATCAAGTGCAAGGTAAGAAATATTTGGCACCACATGACATACACATAATCAATTGAAATCAAAAGCAAAGCATTTGAGTAATAGAGTCTCTTGGTTCCTTTTTTTAAAGGTGACCGGTTTGAGCCAGTTTGGGAGGCTCACTAAAATAGCTCGACTTGTGCTAGTGCTCCCTCACTCTAATGCCGACGCGGAGAGGGTTTTCTCGATGATTGGACTGAACATGACAACAACTAGGAACAGCTTGGCCCTAGATGGAACACTGTCCTCCATCATGACAGTGAAGATGGCAGGCCTGGAACCAAACTGTTTCAGATGGGAGCCACCAACCCCAGTGCGGAAAGCCTCAAAAACTGCCACCAACACCTACAACAAAAAACACTGACACACACACACACACACACACACACACACACACATCCCTTCACTAAGAATGAAATAAATATGTTTTTATTTGTATGAATTGATGTGTCATTTATCAGATAAGACCACCATCCCCGCCCAAAGCCCCGCCGCTGCCAAAATCTCACTCTGAACTCTGTTCAAAACTTGAGAGCCCTGCTATTGTAAGGTTCATTTGGCCATTAAAATGCATTTTGATCTCATTTTATGCGAGTAATGAGTTTTTATTTCTGATTATTTGTGCAGTACATGTACATGATGTTTAGTTTGCTAGTTATGACGAAGATTACTTCATGAATGTGTACACATTCATGGTTGCTAAGGTGGTTGCTATGGACGCTGCAACAGCTCCCAGACCACGTGATCAACAACAATGGCTGTCCTTCGTGTTATTCTCGGTGGAAAATGCCTATTTTAAGGTTCATTTGGCCATTAAAATGCGTTTTGATGTCATTTTATGCGAGTAATGAGTTTTTATTTCTGATTAGTTGTGCAGTACATGTACATGATGTTTAGTTTGCTAGTTATGACGAAGATTACCTTACGTCTGTGAGGAAAATACATGGGGATCAGAGCCTCGTATTTTTAAAATATTTTTTTCCTTCTAATTTGTTATTCTTTTCAAAATAACACACTGTTATTTACTCACCAATAACACACAATTATCCTTGCATTCATTTATTGGTTTAATTCCATAATCTCGGTCTTTTTTGGTGTTCGTCAGGAACTGAATTTCAAAATAAAAATAACCGGAAACAGACGTAGGCCTATAAGGGACAGTTCGAGCATCATAGTGATTGTCAACATTTTTGAGTTTAGGATGGCCGAAGACACTACACTACCCATAATCCCCAGCTATCGTTTAGGACTACAGTCCCTGTGATTACTCTTCAAGGTCTGGGATTGGATGTTGGGAGTGGCAGTGCGCCAAGGCTACAGCGTCAAACACCTGTGTGAAATGGAACGAAACCACGCCAGACTATCCAAAACTGGAATCGAACGCCCCCCCAGAACTACACACAACACTATTGTGTTTCGCAAAATGTTCTATGGGACGTCTCTACAGAACGTTTTCGTTTTTCCCACAATTAGAAGTTGCCAGTATTAAACACATTGGTGTTATCAGATGTAAAACATATAATTAATAAATGGGTAAAAATCGCTGTCCATAATGCGCAGCATCAATATATAGCATTAATATACCCACATGACAGCTCATTGATACTTTGTAATTCTACTCCAATACAATTCAGATGTTAACCTGGTATTTTTACTCCACTGCATTTATTTGAGTTACTTTGCAGATTCTGATTAATGATGTGAAATATAAACAACCCTTAAATCAGACTTTAGTTACACCTGAGTAAAATGCAGGTAAGGTGATTGTCAAGTGCTAACAATCAGGAGAGATATTTGATAGTTGGTGCTTGAGAAGACTAAACATTTATCTGCAATTGACATGAAAGGAAACGAGTAATAAAGTATATTAATTACTCGTTATTCTCTACTAATAGTTAATTAAAGACTATATATTATGGCTATTTTGCACATCCCTTTCAAGATTTCAAGATTTTAAAGGTGTATTGACATATCATTTACACAACTTACGGTGAAGTTATGCAATGAATGAAACACTTGGGTCACAGGTTCCTCAACAGTGCATTACAAGACATCTATCAATATGTGTGTACCTCCACCATTAAACTGTCATATTCTGCACATTTCTTATTCTATCTACATACATAAGAGTATAATTAATGTGTATAATATCAGTTCAAATAAGTGCTTCAACATAGTTAACATTGCAGGAAAGCAATATATTAGACGTTAAGTACCAACATTTTTTTCTTATTTAAAAGACCTTAATCTGTTATTTAATGTTTAAATAAAGGTTAATTCGTTTTTCTGTTTTGCACCTCCTCCTTTGTACATCATGCACTAAACTGTTTTATTGAAGAGATCACTTATAGTATCTTCTTGATTTTTTATATTCTATATTTCTATCACAGACCTTCTACTTTCCCCCTATGAAAGTATATTTACTCTTAATATTTTTTTAATCAAATATAACACATAAAAACAATAATTCAATAACGTGCTTTAACCACTATAGGCACACAAGGTACACACAGACACTTGTATGTACAACATCTGAAGATGTGTGGTTTTATTCATGCTTTCACATAATTTTACAGCATATTGCTATACTATTTCAGACTCAGTATTTACATTCTTACATTCAAAATTCAATCCAATTCAAATCAGTAATATCATTAAAAACTACAGTCCTTTTCTCTCAGCTGTGCACCGTTATGGTGTAAATATAATCTATCTATGAATTAGATCAAATGTAAAAGTCAGCCGAATTAGTGTTGATACTGCAAGGAGACGTATTGTGTGAAGAGAAGTTTTTTAATTGTTGATATATTCATGATCCACGTCAAGTATTCAGTTTCGGCGGCATTTCTTCAGTTTTTCCAAAGGTCTGCTCATCAGGGCGCTATAAATAAAGAACTACGGCAGATCTGTCATATTTAATGCAGCCGAACCGTGTATTACAATGCCTTTATGTGATGACTTTCAAAGAGAAAAGCAAGAGCACTCGGAATAAAGTATTATTTTAGTCTTTTCAAATGTTTTCCGGATTTCATATAATATAAACACCAAATCCCAGCATGCATTGCGGCTCAAACATCCAATCAGCGTAGCTGAGAATCTTGGGTAATCGCTCGAAATGCCCACGTCTGTTTCCGGTTATTTTTATTTTGAAATTCAGTTCCTGACGGACGCCAAAAAAGACCGAGATTATGGAATTAAACCAATAAATGAATGCAAGGATAATTGTGTGTTATTGGTGAGTAAATAACAGTGTGTTATTTTGAAAAGAATAATAAATTAGAAGGAAAAAAAGATTTTAAAAATACGAGACTCTGAGCCCTGACGGGCAAGGGGTCCGCTGTGTCCGCAATGAAGGTCTATGGGACGCCCTGCCCGTAGAAAAATGACGGGAAAGGGGTACCCTGTACGTAATAAAGCGACGGGGAGGGGCCCTGACCGTCCGTCAATATGTGACGGGATGGGAGTGAGAACGTGTTGCGCACACACGCGCGCGCACACACACACACACACACACACACACACACACACACACACACATGTATGATAAAGCTGGCCAGATAAAGTCCAGCCTCTACAGCGCCTCTCCTGTTCTTCTCTTCATCCTCTCATCATCATCATCATCATCATCATCATCATCATCCCTCCCTCCCTTTCTTCTTCATTTCCTCACCAGCTCTTCTTCACACACTAATCTGTGAGTTTGTACCGTTTGAAATCATTTGACCTCTATTTGAAAAGTTACATTCCCCCTGTGTTTGTGTGCACTTGCATTGCTCACTGCAGCGATGAATACGCTGCATAAACAACTCTGCAGGACAGGTGGTAAGGAGGCCATGACACTGAGCAGCATCCTCGTGCAGCCCTGCTGCATGCTGGGGGAGGACCAGAGCTCGTCTTATGTCCCCCGCTTCAGGTCCAGCTACCCATCCCCTGACCCAGACTACCATCACGTTGATGTGCAGCGCTCTGACGGAGTACACCCTGAGGTGAAGCAAGTACTCACATCTGTTACTCAGGTACACGTAGCAATACTACAGTGTAAACATACAGATACAAATACAAACAAAGTAAAAGTACAAAAGTATTACGATCAACATAGACTGAAAGTACCTATACTTAATAAGTACTTATTATGTGGTATGGCCAATTTCAGAATGATACACAGTAAATCAAATCAAATCAAGTTTATTTATAAAGCACATTTTAAAACAACTTTCGGTCGCGCCAAAGTGCTGTACATGAATAAAAAATATACGGAACATATTTCCTATTCAGTATACTCAACATGTGCATTAATATGTTCATCACTTTCAATTATTTGATAAACTGCTAGGGAGTTTATTTTATAATAATATAACATATATATAACATAAATATATATATAATATATTTTGTTTTAGTAGGATGTAACTAATGCTGTAAACAAAAAGTAGCTGAGTAATAAGCACAGCATCTGCCTACACAATGTGAGAATACTAGTGAAGTCAAATACTTGAGTACATGTACTTCCAACCCCACCTGGTGAACACAGGTGTCATTACAAGACATGTCCTTGTATTTTATTTAATGTCCAGGTATTTTGTTCTTTTATGATAACTACAAAGTATGGATTATTATTATATTTGATTTATTTTCACTTTTAAAAATGGTTACTTTAGTTCATGTCCATGCCTTATGCAAAGCTCAGCCTCCTGTTGCTCTGGTGTTTCAACGGGCCATCAAGTCACCTACTCGTACCCTGAGCAAGGTCATCATGTATGTGGCTGAATGGACTCAATGATGTTTATCTGGATGACTCATCCATAGACTCATGATCGATGTGTTCAGTGATCTCCTACGGGTGCACGGGTGATGTTGGATGGAATAACAAACTAGAACTGGAGGTGAGAGGTTGTGGTAACAGATCTATGAGCTGATGGTTCAGTTCCCCAGGGCCAGGGTGTGCGAGGTTGCTTTGAGAAGTCCCTCCGGCCGAGTTCAAGTCTTTGGTGTATCAATTATACTTCCAATGCATTTCAGTTTGGTCTCACTTTCTTAGGTTTGCCATCACGTCCATCAGCTACAGTATGACGGACAGACTGTCCATCAGCTACAGGATGACGGACAAACTGTCCATCAGCTACAGTATGACGGACAGACTGTCCATCAGTGACAGTGTGACGGACAGACTGTCCATCAGTTACAGTGTGACGGACAGACTGTCCATCAGCTACAGTGTGACGGACAGACTGTCCATCAGCTACAGGATGACGGACAAACTGTCCATCAGCTACAGTATGACGGACAGACTGTCCATCAGTGACAGTGTGACGGACAGACTGTCCATCAGTGACAGTGTGACGGACAGACTGTCCATCAGTTACAGTGTGACGGACAGACTGTCCATCAGCTACAGTATGACGGACAGACTGTCCATCAGTGACAGTGTGACGGACAGACTGTCCATCAGCTACAGGATGACGGACAAACTGTCCATCAGTTACAGCATGACGGACAGACTGTAGCTGATGGACAGTCTGTCCATCAGTTACACGTGCCTTGTTTGCTACCGTCGACAGACTAACTAACCCCCCAGTGTCAGTAGCCTCTGAATTTCTATCCACCAGGGCATGCAATGATTTTGCCTCCTTTTTCACTGACAAAATTCAGAAAATCAGCAGTCAGTGCCTCTGCATCAGGAACAGCAAATGTGTTGTCTCTGTGTCCACTTAACATCAATTCAGACATCATGACACAATTCCATCAGATTAATGATAAAAACCTGGAGGACATTATACAACTTCTGAAATCCTCCTCCTGCTGCCTTGATATTATTCCAACAGGATTTTTCAAAGATGTTTTGCCTTGCATGGCCTCAGAACTACTTCATATAGTAAACAAATCTCTTCACTCAGGTATTTTTCCACAGGCCCTGAAAACTGCAGTCATTAAACCGCTCTTAAAAAAGAATAATCTAGATGCTTCAGTAATGAACAATTACAGGCCCATATCAAACCTCCCATTTCTAGGTAAAATCATTTAAAAAGTTGTTTTTCAACAGTTGAGTAATTTCTTGCATTTAAATAGCTGTTTGGATGTGTTCCAGTCAGGCTTTCGTCCAAACCACAGCACTGAGACTGCTCTTCTAAAGGTCTTTAATGACATCCACTTAAACACAGACAGTGGCAGAAGTTCAGTGTTAGTATTATTAGATCTCAGTGCTGCGTTTGACACTGTTGACCACAGCATATTACTGGACCGACTGGAAAACTGGGTGGGACTTTCGGAAACAGTTCTAAATTGGTTTGAATCCTACTTAAAGGGCATAAACAACTTTGTTTATATCTGTAAATACACATCTGAGTTGACAAATATGACATGTGGGGTTCCTCAAGGCTCCATCGTGGGGCCTCTTCTCTTTAACATCTACATGCTACCACTGGCTCAGATAATGAAGAACAACAAAATAAGTTACCATAGCTATGCAGATGACACACAAATGTACGTAACAATTTCACCAGGAGACTATGCTCCAATTCAAACACTGAGTAAGTGCATTGAACAAATCAATCACTGGATGTGTCAGAACTTTCTCCAATTAAACAAAGATAAAACTGAGGTAATGGTTTTTGGAGCCAAGGCAGAACGTTTAAAAGTTAGCGCTGAGCTTCAGTCTGCAATGTTCAAACCAACAGATAAAGCCAGAAATCTAGGTGTAGTCATGGACTCTGACCTGAGTTTCAACAGTCACATTAAAACAGTTACTAAATCAGCCTACTATCACCTAAAGAACATATCAAGGATTAAAAGACTAATGTCACAGCAGGATTTGGAAAAACTTGTCCATGCCTTTATCTTCAGTAGACTCGACTACTGCAATGGTGTCTTCACAGGTCTCACTAAAACATCTATTAGAAAGCTGCAGCTGATTCAGATTTGAGTCCTCACTAACACTAAGAAAGTGGATCACATCACTCCTGTTCTGAAGTCTTTACACTGGCTTCCTGTGTGTCAAAGAATAGATTTCAAAATACTGCTGCTGGTTTATAAAGCACTGAATGGTTTAGGCCCAAAATACATTTCTGACCTCCTGCTAAACTATTAACCATCCAGGTCTCTCAGGTCTTCAGGGACTGGTCAGCTTTCTGTCCCCAGAGTCAGAACTAAACATGGTAAAGCAGCGTTCAGTTATTATGCTCCAAATATCTGGAACAAACTCCCAGAAACCTGCAGGTCCGCTGCAACTCTGACTACTTTTAAATCCAGGCTGAAGACTTTTCTTTTTGTCGCTGCTTTTAATTGAACTATTCATATCTTAAACTGCACTGTAACTTTTATCCATGTACTTTTTCTTGTCATGTTTAATTTAACTATTTATATTTTAGACTGCACTGTAACTTTTATCCACGTATTTTTTTCTTAATGTTTATTTGATTAGCTTTTCATTTTTAATGCTTAATGTCTTTCATTCTTTTTTTTTGTAAAGCACTTTGAATTGCCTTGCGTTGAAAAGTGCTCTATAAATAAACTTGCCTTGCCTTGCCTTACTTCCATGTACAGGGACAGAAAAGTGTGTGCGTGTGCGTGTGTGTGTGTGTGTGTGTGTGTGTGTGTGTGTGTGTGTGTGTGTGTGTGTGACATAGCATTACTATACTTGTGGGGACCTAAATCTGTTTACAGTCACGTGTGGGGACTCGCCTCCCTTATGGGGACAAAATGGAGGTCACCATGAGGGGAATCATTCATTTTAGGGTGAAGACTTGGTTAGGTTTAGGTTAAGGGTTAGGGTAAGGTTAAGGGTTAGGGTTAGGTTAAGGGTTAGGCATGTGTTGGTTATGGTTAGGATAAGTCTCCAGGAAATGCATGTAAGTCAATGTAATGTCCCCTGAAGTGATGTATACATGGTATGTGTGTGTGTGTGTGTGTGTGTGTGTGTGTGTGTGTGTGTGTGTGTGTCTGTGGGGGGGGGCAGGAGAGGATGATCTGGTTACCTTCTAATACATACATACCATGAGTTTTCTATCAGCTAAGTTGTCATTAAAAGGACATTTCCCGAAAGACAAGAATCTAAAGATTGAAAAACAAGCTTTGTGAAAATCGGTGTACCTTTGTTTGAATTGTTTTTCTTTTGTAAACCAGTAAGCAGGAAAGCGACTGCAATAGTTCTTTACTTTATGAAATGGTCACATGCTCATGGGAGCGAGGGGCAGAGCCTAAGCTTTCCCGCTTACTGGTGAGAGAGCCGTTTGAAACAAAGGTACAGGGACTGCTGAAGCTGGAGTCCACCCACCTTGTTCCTCTCGAACAGCTCGCTCTGGATGGCCTTCATGTCGGTGTCGAGCGCAGAGGCAGCCTGACGCCGCTTCTTGGCCAGCTGCTCCTGCAGGTCTTCAGCCTGGGCCCTCAGCTTCTTGTTGTCCCTCTCCAGGGCCAGTTTGTCCGTCTCCAAGCGCTCCCTGCGTCCCCATTCCGCAGCGTTCTCCACCTGCAGCCTCTCCATCTGACAGAGGCCAGAGCAGAGAGCAGAGAGCAGAGAGGCTGAGGACACTTGATGGGCCCATCATGCCTCAGTGGAACACCCTGGGGTCATACAGCCTCCCTCCTGAGCTGAGAAGCACCACATGTGGTTACAGCAAAGACAGTTCAGAATAACTTCCACTGAGTACAAGTACACAAGTATTATCACCAACATACACTTCAAGCTGTCACCGTATTCATTCTGCAGCAGAAGAGAGTAGAGTGGTACAGGATGAGTCCTTAACCTGGAAGTGTTGCAGCATGTTGTCACTTCAGGTGCCCTATCTGGGTAGTCAACGGTTACCTGAATGGGAGCTTTTCTGAGGTTTGAACACGTCGACATGAATCAGCTTCAGCCATATGGGACGTTTAGGGAAGGCTCTGCCATGTGTGATGCTCACTCCAAACACTACTTAAGGTAAAGGGTTATGATTGGCCCGTCAGGTTTCAGGCTGCTGGAATTCTGTCCTAAGTGTAGGTGGGCTCACTGACTGCTCCACCGGCAGGGAGAACGCTGTAACCATGACGACTAAAGAGTGGCTATTTCATCAAGTTAAAAAAAAGGGTGAAACCATAGCTTTCGACAACACTAAATTAACAGTTAAAAGAAAGGTCCTCCTCCTCCTCCTCCTCCTCCTCCTCCTCCTCCTCCTCCTCCTCCTCCTCCTCCTCCTCCTCACCTCAGCCCGGAGCTCGGCTAGTTTCTTGTCCATGCTGGTCCGGGCCCCCAGCTCGTCCTCCAGGTCTTCAGATATGCGGCCCAGTTCATCCTGATGCATCTCTTTCAGCAGGTTCAGCTGCAGGGAGTCAGGAGGGGTATTTCAACATGAGAAAGCTTCCTTCCTGATCCACATGAACACCAGATGGTGCTTGATGTTTAAACTATAGCCACATCTTGTGTGGTACAACAATGAAGGGTAGAGAGAGACTCACTATGGCTATACCACATTTCTTTCACATGTGTTGATGTTGTCTTTGCTTCGACTCTCCATGGTGTACTGCACCAAGTGGCTTTGGATAGTAGCATCAGCTTGATGCCATGTCATGTCTCAACTTGTTTTCATTGAATTAAAGTGTAGTAAATGTGTCCTTTCTGCACCTGGCCTTTCCCCTGTGGCATTTGGCTGCTGATCTGTTGCTGTAGCTGTGCTCTGAGGAGAGGTGGAACAGCATCAGCCATTACTACTTTAATCAAATCAGAAACACAAGATAACATCGTTTCATATCTCAACAGTTCCAACTTTGCTTGACATTCAGTGTGCAGTTAGTTTCCTTTGCTTCTTCAAAGGTGGCCATTTCCAGAAGCAAAGCTCTGCTGCGATGGAAGTATCAGGACAGCGAGCTGCAGATAAGGAAGACCCCCCTCTGAGTCCCGTCAGACTTCCCCCATCCCGCTCTCCTCTCTTCTACGCCCGTATCTCCCCTCCATCACCTCTCCTCCTCTCTGTCCCAGCGTGTCCTTCTGCCAGTCTGTACACAACCACTGTGCGTGTCCTCGCCTTCCTCTCCTCCCTGCAGCTCGGTGCTGCCCCCCAGTGGCGGAGTACTGCCAGCACATCCGTCATGTTTCTGCTAAATGTACTTTAGGCAATATTTTCATCTGAAATGCATCGATCGGGTGCAATTTTTGAGCAAATGCGGAAATAAAAATTTGCTTTTATACATTAAAATGTAATAATAAACACATTGGTTGAAAAGAAAGCATGACTGTTGTCTTCTGGGGGAGACGCTTCCTCTGACGGTGTCACCGTCCATGAAATACCTTTGAGTGCAGCTGGAGGACAGGGTGGAGTGGGCCTGGAACATGGGGGTCCTCTGCAAGAGGGGCCACGGCCAGTTCTACTTCCTGCGGAAGTTCAGAGGCTTCACTAGTAAAGAAAGGCCCCCAACATCCTTTGAAGACTCTGCGCAGTCAGACCTCTTTCTAAGCGGAAGCTGTCAGTCACTGTTTTCGGAGCCAGCCGGTCGGTGGCCCCTCAGCCCAGACCTAAAGAACGGAGGCTGTGACCTGAGGTCCTGGAGGTCTCACCTGTTTGAGGGTCTCCTGTTTGGTCTTGCTGAGCTCCTCAAATTTCAACTTCCACTGAGTGAGGTCAGCCTCCAGCCTCTCGATGCTCTTACTCAGAGCCAGCTTGTCACTGGGGGAGACACAAACACACAGGTTTTCAAACAATGCATCCAATGCATCCTTCTGTTCTGGGGCCTGAGCGGGCGCTGGGCGAATCCTTTCCACCCTCCATCAGGAACACATATCGGAGTCTTCGGGTGTCGGCAGCTGACCCACAGAGCAGGCTGCTGTGTGGAGTGATGGGGTGATGGGTGTCTGTGTTTCTCTTACTCTCTCTCCTTCAGCAGCACCTTCTGGGACTCGTCCAGGCGGAGCTGCAGGGCGTTCAGTTTCCCCGAGTCCTCGTCCCCAGTGCCGAGGTCCTCCCACAGCTGCCTGCTGCGCTCCTGCCGGCTCAGAGCGGAGGATGAGCGGGGGGTGGAGGGGTTCACGGCCCCCCGACTCTCCCAGCACTCCTGAGGGTCACCGTCCGGGGCGCAGGAGTGCAGGGTGGACTCCAGCACCTCCAGGTCCTGGCGGAGACACAGAGGGAGGAGATGAGGAAGAGAATGAGCTGATGTTTATCAGAGAGAGAAGGAAGGACTGCATGCTCTCCATTAGCAAGCTACGTTAGAGAAGCACTTCCTGTTATCAGCACTTCCTGTTATCAACACTCTTCGCTTCATTCTGACAGAGGGAGCCACACAGCTCACAGTCACAGGACACCCTTCACCGGGCGATGGAGGCCGTTAGTGCCTCTCTCCTGGAATAGTCTTCTGAGAAGCATTTGCTCTCCCAACATTCCATGACTCCTAACCAATCATCTGGCTCCCTTTCAGTCTAGCTCTCATTCCAAATCAAATATAATTTATATTTTATCTAATCGCCGAAATAGTGATACTATAATGTAATAAATACTGTATCGTTTAGTAATGAAACGTACAATGGCATTTAACTGACGAGGTGTTTTGCTGGTGAGAGAGTTGAGTTGCTTCAGTGTGTAGAAGCTAAGCTACTATTTGTTTTAGACAGGCGCGACATGTTTCAGACCTTATTTTCCTGCTCCATGTTAAAATAAACCATGTTCAGTGGTACCGCTGAGAAAGAGTTGTTTTTTTGGTCATGGAAAACGAGGTAAAGGTCCCGGAGAAGTCATTGGTGAAAAAGTGTATGAACCCTGACCAAACAGCCTGAAACAACATACATAATAATCATCTCCGACTGTATGACATACATACAGGTAAACAGTCTCTCTTTGAGTTTTGTGGAAACCAAAATGATGAGGATACCATCTGGGCTTTGGGAAACACGGACCCACATTTCTCACAATGATCTAATGTCATAGTCCAAATAACAAATCCAATAACCAACAATGAATATAATCCAGGGTTCATACACTTTGTCACCAATGACTTTTCCATGACCAAAAAAAGTACTCTTTCTCAGCGGTACCACTGACAATTACGGAGCCTCCTAGGGGACATGGAGAAGGGAAAAAAAATCATTTAGCTTTGCGAGATGTCACAAAACCCCTTTGCTAGATCTCGCAATACTTTTTGCGAGATCTCGCAAAACCCCGTTGCAGTTTGTAGACGGTCCCTATGCACTCCTCTCTCCTCCAGCTGCAGATTGTGACCAAGTCTTGATGTTTAGCTCGGATGACGGCGCGCATCGAACTGTTCTGATAAAAACGACTCTGCAGCTCGTTGTCTACCTTGCTACGATTGTAAAGTCATGTTGTTTGTATTTTTACAACGTTATGTTCATGACTCATGAGTTATTGATCCGCGAAATTCGAATCTGTCAATAACTCAGCTCAGAGGGGCAGGGCCGCCTTGATGCACGGGCTGACCTGGGCTGAAGCCTACGGAGATCGGGGGCCTGTCATGAGCCAATAAAAAAAAGTTTGAGAAGAAAAAGTTTGAGAGTGGTGCTCGGGAAAGGAAATTGTTGAGGGAAAAGGAGTTTGGAGACAAGCAGCTATTACAAAACATGTCGAAGCTTCCAGGTTATTTTAAACCTGTAGGCCAGGATGAGGAGGAAGGACAGATTAGTTCGATACGTCACTCATCTGGAGGAGAGGACCAGGCGCGCGTAGAGCAGAGTGGAGAAGTGCGATCACAGAGCCTGCCGAGGCTATAAATGACTTTGATTTGTTGTTTACATAGGGGGCCTACAAAGCCATCAGCCCCAGGGCCTGATGGCAGGTTAAGGCAGGCCTGCATGCATGTCCCCTCGCTCTGGGACTCTCTTAATCTCTCGCAGATTATCCTTACTCCTACACGGTATGACACCAAAAATCCAGAAAAATCCACCCTCCTTGATGTCATCCTCACAAATAACCCTGACAGGTACAAAACTGGCGTCTTCTGTAGCGATCTCAGTGACCACTGTCTTATTGGCTGCATTCGTAATGGTGGCATAATTAAACAGCCAGTTCTTACCACTCACAAACGAATACTGAAACATTTCGACGAACACGCCTTCCTCTACGACCTGGCTGCTATCAAGTGGGACAGAATTAGCTTGATCCCTGACATCTATGCTGCATGGTCCTTCTTTTATGACTCCTTTAGTATGGTAATCAATAAACATGCTCCCATAAAAAAAATGAGGATAAAAAACCGATGCAGTCCTTGGTTTAACCGAGATTTAGCTGAACTGCTTCACCTCAAGAACTCCACCTGGCGCAGGGCTCGTCACTCAAAATCCCACGACGATTGGCTATCATTCAGGAAAATTAGAAATAAATCTATACACGCTATCCGCAAAGCCAAGGTTGATTACTTCCATAATCAATTCAACCTCTGTGGATCCAATCCAAGGACATTCTGGAAAACAGTGAAAGAGATGGAGAATAAACCCCCATCCTCTCATCTCCCTAACTCCCTCGTTATTGAGGACACAGTAGTCACCGGTAATGAACGCATAGCAGAGCTCTTTAACCAGCACTTTGTTAAATGTGGGAACCTATTTGGCTCTATAGCGCCTCCTAAGCCCCCCACCAACACTCCGCCACCCAGCCCCTCTAGTGCAGCCCCACGTCACATCTTCTGCCTACAGGAAGTTAGTGAGAACGATGTGCTGGAGGTCCTTAGCAAACTTGACCCCAACAAACCTGCAGGTCTTGATGGGCTAGACCCCTTCTTTTTTAAAGTTGCAGCCCCGATTATTGCAGAAGCTATCTCCCACCTTTGTAATCTGTCCATACAGACAGCAGTGCTACCTTCTGCCTGGAAGGCAGCTTTAGTGCAACCTTTGTTTAAAGGGGGAAACCATGCTGACCCCAACTGCTATCGTCCAATATCCATTCTACCCTGTATAGCGAAAGTGTTCGAAAAGTTAGTTTGCAAACAGCTAACATGGTTTCTGAAGACTTACAACATACTATCTGACATGCAGTCTGGGTTCCGTGCAGGACATGGGTGTGAGACGGCGACTCTCAAAGTCCTAAATGATATCATCAATGCCCTTGACTCCAGACAATACTGTGCTGCCATTTTCATCGATCTTGCCAAAGCCTTCGACACAGTAGATCACCACTGCTTCTGGGAAAGCTTAGAAGCATTGGTGTCACGAACCAATCGATAGCCTGGTTTGAAAACTACCTGTCCATGCGCACCCAGTGTGTAAAATCTGAACATCTGATGACACAGCCCCTATCCATCTCTAAGGGAGTACCACAAGGCTCTATCCTAGCACCCATCCTATTCTCAATATATATAAATGATATGGAGAAATCAGTGGGCAACTCCTCTATCCACCTATATGCTGATGACACGATTCTGTACACTGCTGGCCCTTCCCCGGATACTGTCCTGACAACTCTTCAGGATAGTTTTCAGAGAATCCAGTCACATCTCTCGGCCCTCGGCCTGGTCCTGAACACCACTAAAACCAAGATCATGTGGTTTGGCCGCAGTGGTGCCTCCCAAACTGGCACTATTTTGACCGCCGATGGCCAGGACCTCGAAATAGTTAAATCTTATAAATACCTTGGATTTTGGATTGACAGTAATCTGTCATTCTCAGAACATCTCTCCAAAATTCAGACCAAGGTCAAAGCTAGACTCAGCTTTCTATACAGGAATCGCTCCTCATTCACTTCATCTGCTAAACTCTCTCTGGTCCAGATGACTGTCCTTGCTCTGTTCGACTACGGTGATACCATCTACCGCTCGGCGTGTAAAGGAGCTCTCGATCATTTAGACGTTCTGTATCACTCCGCCATCCGCTTCGCCACCAATGCCCCCTACAGGACACACCACTGTGACCTGTACTCTCTGGCTAACTGGCCCTCTCTTGAGACCAGACGCAACATCCACTGGCTGATGTTTGTTTACAAAACACTCCTCGGCCTCACCCCCTTCTACCTCACACAATTACTGCAACTCCGCACACCCCCAACGCACAACACCCGGTCAGCTACAAGCATCCTGCTAAAGATCCCTAAAGCCCATACATCCTTTGGCCGCTCCGCCTTTCAGTTTGCAGCGGCAGATAGCTGGAATACCGTTCACAAAACGTTGAAAATGAAAACCTTTGTCTCCTCCCGCACCTTCAATGTCACTATTATGGACACCCTGATACACATATGTAGCTGCTTTGCCTGATGCTGATTTTAATGACTGATTGAACCACAGCAATATTGTTTTAGAGTTTTTATATGTTTAACTGCTATGCCTGTCATCTTTGCTCTATGTGTTTGTGTTCTGGGTTCTGTAGTGCCCAGACCCCATCCCCTCAGGAAGCCTTTGCCTCCTGTCAGGTCATCATTGTAAATAAGAATTTGTTCTTAATTGATTTTCCTGGATAAATAAAGGTTCTACTACTACTACTGAGTGTTCTCTTGAGGTGTTTTCACTTATGTGAAGCCTGTGCCTATTGCCAGCAAGCACTAATGTTATAGCTTTATATTTAAGGCCATGCTCAAAGTAAAATCGATGAACCGCTCCATTGTTGTGCTTTCTGTGTTGCCGTAGCAGCCGAACTGACCAGGAAGTACATTGAGCTGAATGTGGAGATCTCGCAAAACATTTTTGCTTCTTCTCCATGTCCCCTAGGGGGCTCCTAGAAAATGGTTTATTTGAACATGGAACAGGAAAATAAGGTCTGCATATGAAACATGTTGTGCCGATCATGTAGTAGCTTACTAGCTTCTACACGCTAAAGCAACTCAAATCTCTCACCAGCCAAACACCTCGTCAGTTAAATGCCATTTTACCTTTCATTACTATACCATACAGTATTTATTATCATTATAGTATTACTATTTTGGCGATTAGATCAAATATAAATTATATTTGATGCAACTTTAGTTACATTTCCATGACTTTTCCAAATATATTGTTTTCCATAACTTTTCCAGGGCCTGGAATTAACATTTAGAATTTCCATGACTTTTCCAGGTTTTGAATGACCGTAAGAAGAACCCTGATAATCATCCCTTGCAGTCCTACTTGAGTCCCAGTCCAGTGGACCCGTGTCACTGTGGGAAACATAACGACTATCAGCTGTCTGTTTATCCCAACCAAAGCCACTCACAGCATTCTCAAGAAAGAGAAGTCAGGGGAATGGGTCAGGAGTCAGTAGACTACAGAGTAAGATGTTCACCTCCGAAGCCAAATACTTTGGAAACATTTGAAGTATTTTCTGACAAAATTATGTTTTAGGCCAAAATCCTGATTCTCACATCAGTTGCAAGATGGATGAAACATTTCAGCTCCACAGCGTACACCACTGAATGTCATAAAGCATCACTGGAATATTTTCAAATGTAAAGGTTTGGATTATTTCCAAATGTGTGGCCTAAGAGCGATCTGAATTCCTTGGCATGATGCTAACCAATCAACACCCTCTACACAGAGTCTGATTGCTTGTTTGGGATGACTGGTGTTAAGCATGAAAGACACCTTTTAAAACTCCACATGTATGACTATTAGCAGGAGAGTGCATCCGAGCCGTGCTGCTGCTGTCATTACAGCCCCCCCCCGACAGAGGGCGCCCCTGGGTAGCAGATGTCCGTCAGACAGAGCGAGCCACATGTGGAAACACTCAGCCTGAGAACCAGAACAATTGAGGAGACAGGAAATAGGGCTCTGCTGTGTGTGGGTACTGCCAACGCTACAGCGCCAATATGTGTGTGATGCATGTGTGTTACCATGGAAACCCTGCCTGAGGCTGTTGAAGGTCATGTGTGATAGGCAGTGACAGTGTTTATATTTACTGCCCCTTCGCTGTGTGGTTACAACGCATACATGGCATGGGTGTGTGTGTGTATGTGTGTGTGTGTGTGTGTGTGTGTGTGTGTGTGTGTGTGTGTGTGTGTGTGTGTGTGTGTGTGTGTGTGTGTGTGTGTGTGTGTGTGTGTGTGTGTGTGTCACATTCCAGTTTTTCTGGATGTTTCCTGTGCTTTTCATTGAGATGCATTCTGTGTTTATTCAGCGGCCGGTTTAGACGGTGACTGGGCCATTGGTCCGCTCCAACCCGCCCTGGGGCTGAACATCCACACTGAGTCTCATCCCACATGTCCCTCAGTATCTGCTTGCATTACAGTCATCTGACTGTGTGCAAAGGAGACGTTCATGGAGGTGGCTCTTGTTGGAAAGCTCATGTTGCAGAAAGTAGATCTTTCAGACTGAGCCTCAATGTGGAGGAGGACTTCCTTCCCAGTGCACACCACCTGTTTGGCTGTGAAGCTTATTTTGGATAGAGTCTACATCCTTATTGTTGGACCCAGCAGTACTGAGGACAGGCCACAGCGGTCTATGAGCTGCCCCGAGCACTGCCTGCCAGGGAGAGCTACCAATGTGATGTGAGCGCCACCTGTGAGACGTCTGAGAGGTGTACTGCTCTGAGGGGACTGACTCTGGAAAGAAAGTAAAGGTGAAGACGTGTCCCTTTTGTCCCCAGTGGAAATCACGACCACGACCATGCCGGCAGCAGTGAAGCTTTAAAGCAATCATCACAGATAAAATGATTGACACCTGAGAGAGGGACACGACCCCACCAGCTGCTGAGAGGACAACAGGACAGCAGCTGCTTAAAGAGCAGGACAAATTCAAATATGACATGAGCAATGATATCAAAGTGTTGTTTTAATGTATAGAGTAGAGTGCACCCAGGACGACATACTGGAAAGTTCTGTAGTAGGGCCGGACTTAGTAATTTAAGTTCCAGAACTTCCTGTTTGACTCGGCTCTCTCTTCTTAGTTTCAAATGGCCTCCGAAGAGCACTTCAGAGGGGCTGAAGGCTGAAATGTGACCGTCCTCTCATGCAAGTTAGCGGGGTGTGCGTGTGCGTGTGCGTGTGTGCGTGTGCGTGTGGTGGAAAGCGGTGTCCTATTTTGCGTCACTAGCAGTGTGTGTACCCAGGTGTACACCCAAAGTAGGACACCACACACACACACACACACACACACACACACACTTCTGTTGAGCGATGTAACAGCGGTGTGGCCTACATTCAGCGCGGTGCAGGTCATATTGTCTTACAGCACAGAGGACACGAGCAGCACTCGTCTGTGTTTCACAGGATCAGCGGCGTGAACCTTCTGATCATGTATACATCATCAGTCATCTTTTCTGTCTATTTTTTGTAAAATACTGCAAAAAAGATCCAGACCACAACATCCCATCTTAAATATTTATATTGTTCCAACTCACAGCTGGTCAGAACCAATCCTACCCATTTGTGAGGAACCCAGTTATCGAACCTCACGTGGTTCAGTTAGCAGGTTACACCTGAAGCTAAGGGAATGTACTAATCACATGTTCTCAGTTTAATGGAATGGAGCTTTCACAGGAAGTGAGGAGTACATATTGAATATAGACAATATATTGTAGATAGTAGTGAGGACAGTAAAGCACACATTACGGGGCCAACCAGCTTTGTCCAGTCGGGCCCTTTGAGCTCAAAGACAAAGTGATTGATTGATTGATTGAAAGACAAAGTACCGCTGCTCTCCAGAGAAAGCGCTGCATGCTGGGAGCCACTTGCGTCAGGTACACGTGAGGTACGAAACACAACTCCAGTTTCAGTGAGTTAGGAAAGCCAAGTCTGTGCACGACTTTGATCTGACAGAGGGTTGCAACAAGGCCCACGAATGCATCGACTGCTCTCTCCCCTCATTGCCAAGGACTCCTGCCCCCCCCCCTCCTGCCTTCAGGGAGGCGGCACACAGCTATCGAGACCTGAACCACCAGAACATTAAACGGTTTATTTACCAAAGCCATACACACTCTGAACCGAACACACACACAGTGCCTCTGCAACCCACACCGTGAACTCAGACCCACTGGTCATTGCATACAGCCACCACTACCTCTATCCCATCATAACCCTACCTCTATCCCATCATAACACTACCTCTATCCCATCATAACCCTACCTCTATCCCATCATATCCCTAACCCTATCCCATCATAACCCTACCTCTATCCCATCATATCCCTAACCCTATCCCATCATAACCCTACCTCTATCCCATCATAACCCTACTTCTATCCCATCATAACCCTACCTCTATCCCATCATATCCCTACCTCTATCCCATCATATCCCTACCTCTATCCCATCATAACCCTAACCCTATCCCATCATATCCCTAACCCTATCCCATCATATCCCTAACCCTATCCCATCATAACCCTACCTCTATCCCATCATAACCCTACCTCTATCCCATCATAACCCTACCCCTAACCCATCATATCCCTAACCCTATCCCATCATAACCCTACCTCTATCCCATCATAACCCTACCCCTAACCCATCATATCGAACACCGGCTTTGTTTATTCTCAAAGCTCTTTCACCGTCAAGTCCTGTTCCTCTTGTCTTTGTCTTGTATTGCTTCTTTCTTAAGAATTGTTCAAATTGTTAGCGAATCGTTGTCGAACCAGGAGACTAACCCAAGGCACTTCTGTAAGCCCTGCGGTCCCTTCAGCACTGGGGCAACCACAGCTGAGGGGGGGGCATTTATGATCAGACCCTTGTTCTTTCTCATAACAACACAAACTGTGTGCGTTACACTTGAAACATATCACCATGGTGGTGACTCTGATCCACAGACACTGAACCCACTGACACACAGACTCACCTTCTCCAGAACCGTCTTCTGTCTGTCCAGGTCCACGTCCCTCACTGGTTCTGGCTCCGGAGACCCCGGCGGTATCTCCCCCACCCTGTCCGGCTGGCCGTCAGTGTGGACCTGAGAGGGGGAGGCAGGGGAGGAAAGAGGTGTGGACGGGGGGGAGGAGGCACCAGGAGGGTGTGCAGCAGGGGAGGAGCATGGAGACGTGGCAGACGGAGGAAGAGCGCCAGGAGCTTGGTCACCACGGAGACGCAGCGTTTCCTGCCGTAGTGTCTCGTTGTCAGAGGCCAGTTCCTGCCGCTCCCGCCGCACGCCGCTGAGCTCCTTGGTGAGGGCGTCCAGCCGCTGCCTCAGCTGGCGCACCTCGTCCCGGGCCCGGTTCCTCTCCGCACGCACCTGCACACATACACAAGCACAAGAGGGTCTGTGACAGCAAGCCTTCTCACACCACAGGAAGATGGGGACTACTTTCCTCAGTGGAATCATCCGCATTATGTGGATCTGTGTGTAGTAAGTATGTGTGGCAGCAGGAAAGTGTATGTGGGATTTAATCCAAATAAACTAGTGTGTATTCATGAGGAATATGTCACCCAGGGCAACAGGGTGGCTCATGGGTAGGGTTGGCACATATATCTGGCCTTGATCAGGCACTACTACACGCTGCTATTTCAGTGTTGGTTTAGGTACCATTTTGAAAAAGTGGAATAGGCATTGTTAAGCATGCAGCCCCTCCCCCACCTTGCTCCACTTCTCCCTCCAGTTGGCGGTGCAGTCGGACCACCACCTCATGGTCTTCTCCATCTGTGCCGCTCTGGCCCGAGCCTCCTCCAGCTCCCGGAGCCTCAGCTCCTCCCTGCTCTCCCAGTCGGCCCCCTCGCCCATGGCCCCCATGGCCCCCAGGGACACCAGCCCAAAGCCACCCAGCCCGGGCGACAGCAGCAGGGGGGGGCTAGAGCTCGGGGTTTCTCCGGTGGGGCTGGGGGTGTGGGCCAGGCTGTCCGGGGAGCGGATGCCCCGGTCGGATCCCAGACCCAGGCTGCACAGCAGGCCCCCTCCGGAGGACTTCCCACCCTCCGACAGGTGGGGGCTGGGGGTGTGGTTCATGATGGAGGTGCTGGTGGTGTGGAGGATAAAGGAGGGGGGGGTTCAGCAGAGCATCATCCTCTCCAGTCACTGATCAGCCTGCACACAGAGAACCAAGGAGAAGAGTGTCAGCTACAGAGCAGCAGCAACAACACACACACACACACACACACACACACACCTGATCCTCTCTTGGTCCCCCTCATCAGTCACTCTCCCTCCTACCTGTGCTGTTAAATCTTTCAGCAGGACCAACTTGTGAGTGTTCCACACCTTAACGCACAGCTGGCAGTGTTCTGATGGCAGCTGCACAAATAGTGGAACTATCGATTGAAAGGAAATCAATGATCTGTTTATTGTTTACTTTCATTCCTAATCTTTTATCATCAAAATGTGAGAATATTCTCTACACATTAAGCCAGTTGATCTTCATTTGTACTTGTATTTTCACAATTGAATACTTATTTATTTGTTTACTTTTTATGCCAGTATTCAGGTTATCTTTTGCAACATATAGTCCTATTATTTGGTGTATCATGATGAAACGTATTTGTGAGTCTGTGGCCGACCGGTTGAGAAAGATCCCGCCTGTGTCTGCGCTGAGGTTTGCCTCGAGCTCTGGGTCAAGAGAAGTTGAGCTCCTTCCTGTTTCCCCCTCCCTCAAGGGGCAGAGGAAGTCCAGAGGAGATCAGGATCTGTGGGAACCACTCACAGGGAACCAGAGGAAAGGAAAGGAACCAGAGCAGCTGGATGGAGGGGGAGCTCTGAAACAGGGGCCTCCTCTCTGTTAGTAATGTGGTTCCAGCTAGAGCTGAACGATTAATCGATTTTAAATCGAAATCGCGATTCGAGATGATGCGATTATCAAATCGCAAAGCCTGCGATTTTTTTTTACTTTTTTTTTCACATTTTTTTTTCTTCTTGTGTGTCAGTCATCCACACCAATCAGAAGTGCTGTGCTCCCCATGTACCAGCCATTGTTAATCAATCAGAAGCGGCCCATGATAGAAGGTGATAGACAGATTGATCCAATCACCTGCAAGTGCTTCTGAAAGTGCCTGCCCTTTCCAAATGGCTTCCAATGGAGCTTTAGATGGTCTGGTGAAACAAAGCATCTGAGTCAGGTTAGTAAAGCTCCATCACGTGTTTCTACTACAGGGTGAATCTGAAACTGAAGCTTGACTTTAAAGCAACCCAACGGAAGTTTCATGTAAATTTAGTTCTTTCACTCGTAGCTCGGGCTGCGGGGATGCTAGAGACAGGAGTACGTTGATACGACCTTCCTAGCCGGAGTTATGGCCGCATTAAACTTCACAATACAATAAACTTCCATTGGGTCGCTTAAAAATAAATATCGCAATTCGAATCGCAATCACAATATTTGTCAGAAAAATCGCAATTTGATTTTTTCCCAAAATCGTGCAGCCCTACTTCCAGCCCACTACCCGCACACAGGTGCACTTTGTGTCAGAACAATGCAACAGTGCCATGACGCATACTTCCATTACAGATCTCCCATCATGCTATTTTTAGACATATATTATCAGATAAATAAAAACATATAAAAACACATCTAGATAAGATAAGAGATAAGATAAGATAGAACTTTATTGATTCCAATTTGGGAAATGTTTGTGTTGCAGCAGCATAAAAAGACATGGCATTGTACAATAACAATTAAAAGACACAGGCTTCCTGCAGGTCTCACCAACTCAAATGTAAGACTTTTTAAGACCTTTTTAAGACCACTTTGAATAAAATTCAAGACCTATTTCACGGCAAGAAAGTATGAAGGAAAACTGCTATGAAAGAAGGAATACGTCCCATAATCACTAACGAAGTAAATGTGTTCACGTTCAACATAAGAACAATGACTGAACAGCACACTGAACCATGTTAGACAAAAAGTGTGTGTGTGTGTGTGTGTGTGTGTGTGTGTGTGTGTGTGTGTGTGTGTGTGTGTGTGTGTGTGTGTGAGTGACAAGAGCTATATTCAGAGCTCTGCTGCTTTCATGCTGTTGTATGATTAGTGTTTAGCATCCACAGCACCTCCGCGTTTAGGGTTGACGTAGACTCAAACGTCGCCCGGAGGTCCCCCGGAGTTGTTGTGGGAGTAGCTGCACTCGCTAACGCTGCACTAGCTAATGCTACATTAGCAAAACAAACAAATTTCTTTCGCAAAAGGTGCAGCGGGCTTCTACAACAGAGTATTAGGGCCACACTTAGGAAAAAAAACAGAGAGATTTCGAGAATAAAGTCGTAATATTACGAGAATAAAGTCGTAATATTACGAGAATAAAGTCGTAATATTACGAGAATAAAGTCATAGTTACGAGAATAAAGTCGTAATATTACGAGAATAAAGTCATAGTTACGAGAATAAAGTCGTAATATTACGAGAATAAAGTCATAGTTACGAGAATAAAGTCGTATTATTACGAGAATAAAGTCATAGTTCCGAGAATAAAGTCGTATTATTACGAGAATAAAGTCATAGTTACGAGAATAAAGTCGTATTATTACGAGAATAAAGTCATAGTTACGAGAATAAAGTCGTATTATTACGAGAATAAAGTCATAGTTACGAGAATAAAGTCGTAATATTACGAGAATAAAGTCATAGTTACGAGAATAAAGTCGTATTATTTCGAGAATAAAGTCATAGTTACGAGAATAAAGTCGTATTATTACGAGAATAAAGTCATAATTACGAGAATAAAGTCGTAACATTATGAGAATAAAGTCATAGTTGGGTGATTCTCTGAATTGGGTGCCCTTGTGTCCCCCAAGCACTTCAAAGATTTGAAATGAAAGGAAACCACAAAAATATATTTTAAAGCACTGAATTAAAGGAACACGGTGTTTTGCATTACAATGTAAAACTAAATATATATATTTTGTTTTATAATAATTAGTTGTCTTTGTAGTAGACAACACACATTTGTGCATGTCCGCACTAAGCATCATCACATATTCATTGAATATTAAACAAATAGAAATTGCCAATGATACCAACATGTTGATGCTAATACAATCATATGCGTGTGTACTTTAACTGAGAACAAAAATAATCTGAAAAAATACATGAATTATCTATGAAATTGCACTTTTGACACACGTCCTGAGTTTGGTTCAACACCCTCACGCTATACATTTGCATGGCCCCTGAAGTGATGTATACATGGTGTGTGTGTGTGTGTGTGTGTGTGTGTGTGTGTGTGTGTGGTGTGTGTGTGTGTGTGTGTGTGTGTGTGTGTGTGTGTGTGTGTGTGTGTGTGTGTGTGTGTGTGGTGTCAATGGAAGTGTTTATAATTTTGTTTTAAATATTATAGTTTGTCAATGTTAGATGTTTATATGGGTTGGAGTTTTGCTAATTATGTATTGCCTGGTTTTGTTTTAGGCAACGTTTGGAGGGCAAAAAGCAATCCCGTAGATCAAGAAACAAACTGCGCACCCAGTTAGGAGAATAAAGTCGTAATAATACGAGAATAAAGTCATAGTTAGGAGAATAAAGTCGTAATATTACGAGAATAAAGTCGTAATGTTAAGAGAATAAAGTTATAATTACGAGATTAAAGTCGTAGTTTCATAAGTGACTTGAGAAGGAGACAACAGCAGCGTGCTGCAATAAAACGAGGAATGTGGAGCATCTTGTGAAGGAGTACTTTAGTTTAGGTCTCTCAAACAACGAAATACTTAATCTTTTGGCACATCAGCATCAGATTATCATAAGTATTAGAACTTTGAAAAGGTTGTGCAAGAAACTGTTTATCATTTCGAAGAAAGAACCAAATGGACTTGGAGGAGATTGTCTCCTTTCTGCTGGTTCTGGCCGACTACAAGGCTATCGTTGGTTACATCTACGAGCTGTTCAAAGGGGATTTGTTGTTTCACAAGAAACGATGAGACTTGTAATCAAGGCTTTGAATCCAGAAGGAGTCGAACGATAGCCTTGTAGTGGAATCGGAATGAGCTCCCCATTGAAATCAGGACAGCAGAAAGCTTACACATCTTCCAGCGCAGACTGAAAACTCATCTCTTTCGACTCCACTTCGAGCGAAAGAATTACTAACAAAGAATTACTAACAAAGCACTTATATAATAACAAAGGACTGGCTTACCTAAAGCCAGTTGAGTAGCACTTGAAATACTTGGCTCTATGAAACCTGATGTACTTTATGATTCTGTTTTCTTCAAGGTTGTATCTTGTTGGTTGAATGCACTTATTGTAAGTCGCTTTGGATAAAAGCGTCAGCTAAATGCAATGTAGTCACTTCCTCCTGCAGAAAGGAGACAATCTCCTCCAAGTCCGCTTCTCAAGTCACTTATGAAACTACGACTTTAATCTCGTAATTATTACTTTATTCTCATAACATTACGAGAATAAAGTCGTAATGTTACGAGAATAAAGTAATAAACTTTATTCTCGTAACTATGACTTTATTCTCGTATTATTACGACTTTATTCTCGAAATCTCTCTGTTTTTTTTCTTCTAAGTGTGGCCCTAATACTCCGTCATAGGCTTCAAACACGTTCCCCTCCACTGGTTTCAACCAAGCACTAAATTCGGTTTTCCAACCAAATACGGTTGAACTTACATATATTTATTTGCAAGTAGATTAGAAGATACCTAATTTCTGACTGCCGCTAGCTGAAGCTTGGTTGCTAGGTTACTAGCTGGGTGTTCTCCGATAAGGGGCTGGGGGAAACAAAGTTAATTATTACTAGGGATGCTCTGAACGCCAATTTTGGGGCCGATCGCCGGAATCAGTATCAGCCGATACCGATCGAGTGGGCGGGGCCTATGGGGCCCATTAAAGTGATGTTTAAAACGCGCTTCCACAGACAACAACCAACATAATTATTACATTCAAACGAAGATAATAACACGGGAGAAATGAGCGGAAGCGCTCTCTCTCCCTCTCTTCCTCTCTCTCTCTCCTGACAGCCTGTCAGTATCGTCTCATGCTGCTCACTGATCCAGTAATGAGTGACCCGACAGTGAAGAATAAACATATCTATAACTAGTTTAGTTTGTTCCAGAGGTAGATAATATAGCTTAGCGTATTACCTCTCGATTCCACCAGCTCCGTCTGCGTCGAGTTACGGCTGCGCCGCGGTTTTGGTCTGGCCTCCTCCGGCGTCATACCCTACCGGGGACGTTTCAGGAGTGTTTCAGAAGAGGAGCGTCCTGCCTGCTGCCGGCTCGCAGTTTTTGTTGATTCGTGCATATTTCCTGGACAGGCCACTTTGTACAGACAAAGTTAATAATACTTGTAATATTCCAGTTATAAACGACATGAATCAAAGATGTGTTGCAGTATTTTAGTGGTAAAAAAATGCATTCATCATCATAATTATTTTATATATATAATTTACACAGTGCCTGTAAACCGGACGCTGGCATTTCTCCTCCTACTTGAAAGACTACGGAGGGATAGGGTCTGCAAATGAGTTTATTTTGGGGATGGGCCGGATGCTGTCACCGGTCCACTTCCTGCCCGGTGCCTCTGCAACGCCTCGCGTCAAAAAATAGACTTGAATCCTATTTCGAGTGGAGCCCAGCGGCGAGACGCTTCTGGGACGTAACGCGACGCGTCTGGTGGAAGAGCACCCATTGACTAGAGTGGCCGCGATCTTTTCGAACGCGGCGGCGCAGCCATAACGCGACGCAGCCGGACCCGGTGGAATCTAGGGGTTAGGTCCAACTCTCACCCCTAGATTCCACCGGGTCCGTCTTCGTCGCGTCACGTCACGTCTGCGTTGCGTCACGTAGTTGTTATTTGCACATTGTTAATCATGGGCAATGCATCCTTAAATTATGTAACTGTGAGGTGTTATACAATTGTACTCTGGAGAGTTTTTTAAGGTAGAAAATAAACAGCATGATGGGATGCACTAGTAGAGAGAACCAAATATGTAAAGCACTTTTTTGTTAATTTATGATTTGCTGCATATGAGGAATAAAACAAAAGTCCTCTGTCGTACCATAGTGAAGTATCATTATTTTGCATCGTATCGCCCCGAATCGCATAATGTTGAATCGTATCTAACTGTATCGCAACAGGGGTGAATCGTATGGTATCACCTGGTGTTTCAAATGTATCGTTAATTTATCATATCGTTGGCAACGTATCGAGATGCTGGAGATGCAGAGATGCACATCCCTAGTGTGGAGGGGGAGTGGGCTATCAAGCCCTCAAACAGCGAGTCTGCATCGGTCATATCCCTCTGTGTCAGCCCTGTTAGAGAATAGCTGATTCCCTGCTGGCCCCGCCCCCTTTTGAGCAGCAGGCAAGGTGGGTTCCTTTTTTTATTTCCTGCTTTTTTTACACATACTCTCCAACAGCGTTAGCTCTGAGTGTTAGCGATGCTTGCTAATCTAAACAAAGACCATATTGTGTCCAAAACACGCTGTGCTTTGTTTCTGATAGCAATGTTTCTGATTGGCCCGTGGGCGCAAAGCCAGCCCACATCGCAGATATCACGTCATATTGGCAGCAAATCTGGATCAGCTCCGTTGTTCCCCCGTTTTTAGAGATGTGGGTACGGAGGAAAAGAGAGAGGGTTTTGTTTTCGGACACTTTGTGAGTTCCCTGACACACCGGGTACACATTTACGTATACAAGACATCAACAAGTGCATGTTGCGTGATAGGACACCTTTTAAGAGCTTCTATGCTTCCTGCTATCCCCACAGTCCAGTCCACCACGGAACACGGCAGCAGATATTCACTGTAATAACTAGGAATGGACAGTATGGCCAAAACCTTCTGTCCAAGTATCATTTTTCTGGCAATTCACTCAATATATGTCTATATGCAATAACATGTAAAGCCTCTTTATGTACAATCCGGTGCAGATGAAATACTAAAGAGTATTTCATGTGTTCTATTTTTGAGAACTTTAGTGCAAAATGAATACAACAGATACAAAATTAATATTTATAATACTTATTTAATGACTGATTTTAAGTCATAGAACAAAAGGTGAAAGTCTATTCAGCTTGTGTGTCCACAGACTTCAGACATCTCACTTCCTGTTTGCATTAGCTGAAGCTAAATGGGAACTATGCAACACAACTGTATTAAAAAAGGATATTGTTGGAACAAGGTATTCAGTGTAAACACACAAAAGAACATTCCAGCAAGTTACAAGAGCAACAATGGAGAAAAGCCACTCTGGATTTGATTGAATCTCTTTACCCAGTGAAATGAAATCCCTTTAAAGTCCTCATCCTATCCTCACAGTCAACAAGGAGCATCCTACATCTAGGTCAAAGTATCTGGAAGATGTGCGTGTAAAAGAGCGTGATGACTAAGTTCATCAAAAAAGTATAAAGCCAGAAAGATAATGAACATATTTAAGACAGTATTTGCTTTTGAATGCAATTAACATTTAGGGTTACAAATGATATAGAGTGATAAAGTGGAGATCTTTAAAACCTTTGATACAGTATATTCTCTGTTGTGCACTACATAGCCACACAGAGGATCCACTGCAAACCCCTGTGTGACCCTTTCCAGAAGTCCCAGTGGTCGATGTGAAAAAGAAGCTTCAGTCTTCTGGATCTGAAGAGAAGCTGTGATCAGAGAAGTCATGGAAAAAGGAAGATTAAGAGAACTGATCAGTGTGCTAACGCTGCTTTGCTTAGACGGATGTTATCTGTGGAGCGGAGATCACGTGTTTAGTAACATGCGCTGACAGTCACAAGGACAAACACTGTGGAAGGCGCATTAGTGTGTCGAGTATGACGAATTGACTTCATTAGTTACGGTACGTCCACACAGCAGCTTCAGAAGCAACTTCCACCGCTTCCAACGCTTCTCTGCCCATTGACTTTGAATGGGGATGACGTCACTTTGCCTCGCTTTTCGCCGAACTGCATTGTGGGGGAGCGAAGCGAAGATTTCCAGGATGTCCAGGATCTCCAGGATTCAAAAGTTGAGCAATGTTCAACTGTCATTGTTTGGTTGTAACGCCATGGTAACACATACACACTGATGTTCCGCTGTAACGATGGTGGACAGCGGGCGAGCGGACCAATCACACTGCGTGTTTCGGACCCAGACATAACGTGTAGTTGTTTCTCACACTGGCTTCGCTTGGTCCTGCTGACTGCCTGCTGACATCATGGCCCGTACATCACTATGAGAATAGGGAAGCGCCGCTGTCCAATTCTTCAGCCGATGTT
Source organism: Champsocephalus esox (assembly GCA_036324585.1). Taxonomy (NCBI): domain Eukaryota; kingdom Metazoa; phylum Chordata; class Actinopteri; order Perciformes; family Channichthyidae; genus Champsocephalus; species Champsocephalus esox. The sequence continues at coordinate 50,885,838 of CM070479.1, forward strand.
TAGAGTTACAATTGTGCCGCCTCCCATGTTTTACTGTCCTGTTGTTATTCATTTGACTTCCTCTTTGCTGTGCTGTACGATGACCTGAGGAGACTTTGAGTTACAAGGACAGTGGATGCTTTTGATTCTTGTTTTCTGTCATAATCCATTATAAGTGACCCTTCATATTTTGATAATAATAGATATAATTACATTTCAGTTAATAGTTTAGTTATGCATTTACTTAAGCATCTATAAAGGCATGTATAATTAAGATGAACACAAAGTCCTATTATCACACACACACACACACACATATACACACACACACACAAGGTGAAGGAATAATTCTTAGATCATACCTAGATGTCGGAATGTGTAAAACAGTGTCATTCTTTGTAAGCCTGCACTAACTTGCTCTGGAACTCCCTCCCACCCAGTGTGTGTGTGTGTGTGTGTGTGTGTGTGTGTGTGTGTGTGTGTGTGTGTGTGTGTGTGTGTGTGTGGGGAAATCATTCATTTTAGGGTGAAGATTTGGTTAGGGTTTTGGGGAACACGCAGCGTGGCGCACGGGCTCACGGGTCAATAGTTTTTAACCTATTTGAAAAACTCCTGTAGTAAAACCAAAGTAGTTTATAAAAGCCTGTTCAGTCTGGGTTAAAAATGGAATAAAAAAAAGGGAATAAAAGAGAGCAGCGGCTGCAGCACGGAGCGTATGCGGCGGGGTTAAAACCTGTACTCCTGCCCCCGGTGGAGTGTCCGAGGCTGGGTCCCAGCATCTGGTAAAAGACCTGGTAAGTGGGTTAAAAAACATCTGGCTAAAAGGACCGAGGTTGACTTCGTGTAAAATCGGCATGCAGGTCAAATTAGTGTTCAAAAATGCGTGTGTGTGTGTGTGTGTGTGTGTGTGTGTGTGTGTGTGTGTGTGTGTGTGTGTGAGCTGTTTTTTCCCTCGACACTAACACTCAATGTAAAGATGACTGGCTTCTTTTCCCATCGTGTTTCAGTTCCATCACGGGTTCCATAATGTCCTTAAAGATACTCGTGCAGCAGCAGCCCTTCTGAGGTCAGAACTGAAAACGCCCGTACTCAGTTCTATGCGTCAACGCGTTCAGTTTGTATCTACAGGGTTAGATGTCGTAAAACATCGCCGCCAGGAGTCACAGGCTGAGGACGAATACTCAGTTTGGCCTGTGAAATATCACTCTTTACAATTCATACATCCGGATCTTTATAATGTAGTTTAATTCACCTTTTAATTCAATTTGTTGTTTTACGTTTCACAACAATCAAAAGGACGTCTTGAAATGACTAGATTCAGAAAGGAGACAAAGCCCCACAGAAACTGAGACCACAGTTTGGTGTTTGAATATTGGCCTTTTATTTAATTTGTTTAAATCCTCTAAAAGTTGCACAGGAATAAAGTGTAACGGACAAGAGGAGGGTCTCATCTTCATGACGTGGCATGCAGTACATGAAGAGTTATTGGGTTAAAAGAGCAGATGAAGCGGCACAGTGTCTCACATTAGAAATCTTATTTGTGAAGAAAGATACAAACTCCTCGCACCTAGCCGGGGGGGCATCACGAACATGACTCGGGGGAGGTGCAATGACTCGGCTCACAATGTAGAATAACGCTTTTGGGTAAGAGTGATTATTTTCGATCAGTGTAGAAAATAGGAAGATCTAGACGAGGGGTGCCAAATACGTTGATCGCTAAGGTAGTGAGGGTACATCGCATGGCACTGAACAAAAGAGTAGAAAAGTTAGCCTATCATCCATCCTTACTATGATTGACGTACCGGTAAGCCAGTCTGAGATCTCATCTTTCCTAACACACAGTTCTCCACACCAGCTGCTATTCACCGGCGAGCTGATCGCCTCGTTAGCCTTCCAATGTGTACAATTCTACTAAAATGTATTGTATTGTGCCATACGGGGTCATGCAAGGTACACCAAGACGAGTATACTCAGTAGCGTTTCCGCCAGCTTGGCGTCATTTGACAAAAAAATAAATAATTTGAGAGAAGATCGAGAGTTTTTATCCGCTCTGCATCGGCCAAACAGCTCGCTGCAGCCGCACTGCGAGGGGGACCCAAGTTCCCATCAGCAGAAACACGTGGGTTTGCTATCCTGGCTCCAAAATGGTGGAATGAGCTCCCATTGACATCAGGACAGCAGAAAGCTTACACACCTTCCGGCGCAGACTGAAAACTCATCTCTTTCGACTCATCTCTTTCGACTCCACTTCGAGCGATAGAACTGCTAACAGAGCACTTATATACTAATAAAGGGCTGGCTTATTTAAAGCCAGTTGAGTAGCTCTTGAAATGCTTGGCTCTATGAAACCTGATGTACTTTATGATTCTGTTTTCTTCAAGGTTGTATTTTGTTGGTCGAACGCACTTATTGTAAGTCGCTTTCGATAAAAGCGTCAGCTAAATGTAATGAAATGACGAAAAGGACAAGGACGTCCCTCTGTTGGAGGGGCAAAGGAGTCTGGTGGGATTCTTTTCACCGCCAGCCTTTGACGAAAAAAAACACCGCCGCATCTTCCAAGGACCGTGCCAGGAGGGGTGTCCCTGTCGGCAGGGAGACGTACAGAGATAGTATAAGGGACGGTGCAATTCAAAACATTGTGTGTGTGCATATGCAAAGAGATAGAATCTATAAGGGGCGGCTCAATTGAAAATGCAAGTCACGTGATACAACGTGATACAACGTGATACAACGTGATACAACGTGACGTCTCAGCAGTGATAATGATAGCAATTCTGCAAAGTCATCAGTACCATTGGGATTAGATGTAGGTGGTCGATACATAATTATGCGCAGACAAGGAGATTTGCCTTTTATAATGGTGCTTTGTGTCAGCCAGGATTCTGTAGTCATGAGGAGATCTAAATCATTGGAAGGGATCAAATCACTACACAAAAAGGATTTCAGTGATCTTAAGGAGTGCTGATCGCAAAGTCTTCGGTAGGTCTGCCAATGGAACAGGAGTGATTGTGATGAGATTGGATGTAACTGGGGTTGATGTAATAAGTAACTGCTGTTGCCCCTTTTGCCCAGTTGATAGTCTTCTGCCACACATAGTTGATATGTTGCATGCCTGAGGGTCACCTGAACACTTTGAGAGGATAAGCTGTTCCTGGGAGCACACTTAAACCATAGACTGGACTGGACAGACAACACCGATGCTCTCTTCAGGAAGGGACGGAGAAAGCTGTTCTTCCTGAGGAGGCTCAGGTCCTTCAACGTGTGCACGAGGCTGCTGCAGATGTTCTACCAGTCTGCGGTGGCCAGTGTGCTCTTCTTTGCCGTGGTGTGCTGGGGTGGAAACACAAACACTAGGGACACTGGCAGGCTGAACAAGCTGGTGAGGAAGGCTAGCTCTGTAGTGGGAGTACAACTGGACAATCTGGAGGGGGTGGCAGAGGGGAGGACGAGGAGGAAGCTCGACAGCATCCTAGAGAACCCCTCCCACCCACTCCACGCAGAGCTAGTGAAGATGAGGAGTACGGTCAGCCACAGACTCATCCCTCCACGACAACGCACCAAGCGCCTCGGACAGTCCTTTGTGCCTGGAGCCATCAGGCTGCACAACAAGGGGTTAACGATGAAAAAGAAATACAATTAAATGACTGGACATAAATATACACTGTTTCCACAACAACCCATGTTCATATATTAGTCGTAGACCCAATAGGTAGATAGATATGTCACTATACAGATGTCCATTTTCACTTTTCACTTTAACTTATTCCGTACTTTATCATTTAGATGACCACATATGTACATATGCTGACAGTTATTTTACAGTTATTTTTATTCATCTCCTTTTTCATAGTCTTTTATTATTATTATTATTATTATTATTATTATTATTATTATTATTATATTATCATTTTAATTTCTTTTCTTGATTTAATTTCTTTTTGATTTTATTAATCTGTGTGAATCTTTGCTGTCCTGTTTTTTCACGCTTACTCTGTTGCTGCTTTGTACCACGGAATTTCCCCTCAGGATTAATAAAGGTTAATCTTATCTTATCTTAGGTGTGGACGAACCCTGTGTGGACGAACGCTGTGCGGACGAACCCTGTGTGGACGAACCCTGTGTGGGTGGGTGGAGCTCAACAACAGCATAAACAGAACACTCACATATCTAAAGAACTCTTGGAGCCCGGCTGGAGGTCCTTGAGGGAGAATGAACAGGACGGCGAGGGATCCAGAATGGAGTGTTTGGAGAAGTTATTCTTGGTCATGAGGACACCACATTTCATCATTTCTTGGCAGTTGACTTGTTTACAAAAAAATACATATATTGAGTTATGTCTTCCAATCAAAGAACGTTTTTGGATTAAATGTTAAATGTGCAAATCCAACCTAACTACCAGGATTAGCAAAGGTTTATAACGACTGTAATGTGTAAAGGTCCTTTACTGGCTGCACTGTCTATGATGTGTCTGATGAATAAAGGAGTATTATCACTCGCCATTCTGTCCTGAAACACACCTCAAACAAGACTTTATGGTGTGCGCTGTCTGTCTCTCTGTCTCTCTCGTAAAACTCAACCTTCCTATCTCAACCCCCAACACAAAGGTGGGACTACAGGAAACATCAGGAGTGTGTGAAGGTGGAACAGACTTTAACAGAAGCCCAGTGCTGACCGACTGGTACCAGGTAACCGCTGATTCACGTTAACACGGTTCACTTGAGAACAGGCCAGGAAGACATGTGTCTGCCGTATTGTTAAGCGCTCTCTGTAGTGTCTGTCTAAACTCAGCCAAAGGTCTGGAAGCTTCCGTCAGCGAGAGGACGGAGCGCTTCTGGAGTTTGCAAAACACAACCAGAGTGAAACCTCGTCTCTTCAGCGGATGATGTCACAGTCTCCAGTTCAACTGTCTTAGATTTCATATCAATAATTGAAGATTTGAAATGTCATCGTTTAAATCAGGACCTCACTTTGATCATATACTCTAAATAATCTACATCTGTATTACAGTGTTCCAGATATATATTTTAAAAGTGAATCAGATTGGATTCAGTATTTTTGGATATTTCTAATATAACGACTGATATCCTGGCTAATTATAGTAAATAAAACATTGCCGTGAAATAGATAAAGAAATACCTCCACAAAATCCCAGATTTGAGTCCACTGTAATGTGGTGGATGTATTTCCGTCAGGACCAAACGGTTGACAAACCCATCTATTATTTCAACACTGGATTGACTGATGTATGTATGTGAGAAGCAACATGTCATTACATACATCATAAATCACAGAGGATAATAAAGCGGCATGTGTATTCCAGTATTTCAGCTTCCCATAGATTGATTTACCCTATTTCACTATTTCGTTGCCAGTTCCAGCCAAATGCAGACCGTGCTCGTCTCTGTGACTTCAGTCATGTCTTACTTTTGCATCATCATCCAAACTCTATTTCGTCTTTTGCTGTCTCTCCGTATCCGTTGTTGCTACTTCCCAACGTTCCCTTTCTTCTCTCACTGTCCTTCTGTCGCACGTTGGCCTCTCCCTCCTCTCTGGCCTAAGTCTTTGTGAGCCCCGCCCTCTGTCAGCACAGGGCCCGTAAAGAGCTCCGCCAGCGGGTCAGCAATAAACTCTTTGACAGAACATCTGTCCTCGCTGACCATATGCTTTACGGCCCAAACTCTGACTAATGTTTAACTATAATTCTCATAAATTCAACGTTATAAACAAATCATTAGACCACAGTTGCTGTGTTCTCACCCTACCCCCCACCACACACACACACACACACCCCTGTTTGTTGCACTTGTCAATGTCCGTATCATGCTGACATGAGCAACAGTCAGGGTCTGAGCAGAGGGTCGTGGCAACCCAAAACCCACCATTAGTGACAGCCCTGATTTATGTCACTGTGACCACGGAGAGAAACAGCATCGCGCTACAAAGCATTTCCCCCAGTGCACGCCAACATTTTTGAAAACTGCTATGAAAGAAGGAATACGTCCCATAATCACTAACAAAGTAAATGTGTTCACGTTCAACATAAGAACAATGACTGAACAGCACACTGAACCGTGTTAGACAAAAAGTGTGTGTGTGTGTGTGTGTGTGTGTGTGTGTGTGTGTGTGTGTGTGTGTGTGTGTGTGTGTGTGTGTGTGTGAGTGTGTGTGTGTGTGAGGCAGCTCGTGTTCTGTTTAGCTGACTGAGAAGCAGAGGAGAACTCCCAGAGGGGCTGGCCGGGCCAACAGTGAAATAAAATATGAACATAGTGGGACCTTATTCAAACACTTCATTCACATGTGACATCGAATGTTAGGTCCCGTCAGTCACCGCTGAGAAACACCTCAGCCGTCTTCTCAAGCACGTTCCGGGTGGAATCAGGTCCACACACTGTCTGAGTTTCCTTTTGCCACATGAAGTCCAGAACATGTCGCTGTTAGAGCCTTCCCACTGACTCGGAATACGACGGGTATCGCCTTGGTCGAGCATGCAGGCGCACGACATGAGGCAGAGTACACTGCAGTGACATCTATGTAGCCTGCTTTCAATTAGATCATCACAGAGGGGGAGAGGTACTCAGATCTTGTACTTGAGTATAAGCAGAAGTACTCAGATCTTGTACTTGAGTAAAAGTAAAAGCACCAGAGTGTAGGAATACTCTGTTACAGTAAAAGTACTGCATTCAAAATGTTCCTCAAGTGAAAGTAGAAAAGTATTCTCATCAAAATATAGTGAAAGTAGCGACAGTGAAAGTAGTCGTTGTTTGATTGGTCCATTTCAGAATAATATATATCATATGTTTTATAATGATTGATCATGAAAGTGTTCTCAGAGCTGGTGAAGGTGCAGCTAGTCTGAAGTACTTTGTAGACTGCAGGGTAGCTGGTGGAGGTGCAGCTAGTCTGAAGTACTTTGTAGACTGCAGGGTAGCTGGTGGAGGTGCAGCTAGTCTGAAGTACTTTTTAGACTGCAGGGTAGCTGGTGAAGGTGCAGCTAGTCTGAAGTAATTTGTAGACTGCAGGGTAGCTGGTGAAGGTGCAGCTAGTCTGAAGTACTTTGTAGACTGCAGGGTAGCTGGTGAAGGTGCAGCTAGTCTGAAGTACTTTGTAGACTGCAGGGTAGCTGGTGAAGGTGCAGCTAGTCTGAAGTACTTTGTAGACTGCAGGGTAGCTGGTGAAGGTGCAGCTAGTCTGAATTACTTTGTAGACTGCAGGGTAGCTGGTGAAGGTGCAGCTAGTCTGAAGTACTTTGTAGACTGCAGGGTAGCTGGTGAAGGTGCAGCTAGTCTGAAGTACTTTGTAGACTGCAGGGTAGCTGGTGAAGGTGCAGCTAGTCTGAAGTACTTTGTAGACTGCAGGGTAGCTGGTGAAGGTGCAGCTAGTCTGAAGTACTTTGTAGACTGCAGGGTAGCTGGTGAAGGTGCAGCTAGTCTGAAGTACTTTGTAGACTGCAGGGTAGCTGGTGAAGGTGCAGCTAGTCTGAAGTACTTTGTAGACTGCAGGGTAGCTGGTGGAGGTACAGCTAGTCTGAAGTACTTTGTAGACTGCAGGGTAGCTGGTGGATTCACTCCAGGTGGAACTAAAGTCTGGTTCAACACTTGATTATATTTCACATGATTCATCCACATCTGAGAAGTAACTAAAGGGATTCAATACATGTAGTGGAGTAGAAGTACACCATGTACCTCTGAACTGTAGTGGAGTAGAAGTACAAAGTAGCATAACATGAAAACACTCAAATAAAGTATCTCAAAATTGTACAATACAGTATTTGAGTAAATGTACTTAGTTACCTCTGATCATAAACAACCAAATATCTTTCCACTACTCGATTCGGTCTGACAGCCTGAACATCTGCCCTGACCGAACTACTCTGTGAATCCGTCTTCTCTCCCGTCAGACATTGATGTTGTCCAATAACATAACTCCTCTGCCTGTTGATCTCTCTGTTTTGAAGATATCCTGGATAGAAATGTCATCACGCGCTCCCTACGACGGACAGCGGCTTTATTCATGCCTGGGCTGAACTGGACGCAGCGCAGGTGAGAGCCGGCAGGGGAGCCTGGTGCTGTCAGGTCTAAATGACTCTGACATTTCCGACCCTGGGTAATGTCTTCCAGGGTTCAGTGCATGCAGAGGACAGACGTGTGTCTGACAGCAGCGACACGTGTTCAGCGGGGAGTTCGAAAGCCAGATCAAGTCCTTCCCCCCCGATCACATTGTGTCTGAAGGTCGTTGAGACGTGAAGAAGAGGGGACACAGTTGAGATACATGAAGAAGAGGGGACACATGTTGAAGAGACATGAAGGAGAGGGGACACATGTTGATGTAGAAGAGACGTGAAGAAGAGGGGACACATGTTGATGTAGAAGAGACGTGAAGAAGAGGGGACACATGTTGATGTAGAAGAGACGTGAAGAAGAGGGGACACATGTTGAAGAGACATGAAGAAGAGAGGACACATGTTGATGTAGAAGAGACGTGAAGAAGAGGGGACACATGTTGAAGAGACATGAAGAAGAGAGGACACATGTTGATGTAGAAGAGACGTGAAGAAGAGGGGACACATGTTGAAGAGACATGAAGAAGAGAGGACACATGTTGATGTAGAAGAGACATGAAGAAGAGGGGACACGTGTTAATGTAGAAGAGACATGAAGAAGAGGGGACACATGTTGATGAAGAAGAGACATGAAGAAGAGGGGACACATGTTGATGTAGAAGAGACGTGAAGAAGAGGGGACACATGTTGATGTAGAAGAGACGTGAAGAAGAGGGGACACATGTTGATGTAGAAGAGACATGAAGAAGAGGGGACACATGTTGATGTAGAAGAGACATGAAGAAGAGGGGACACATGTTGATGTAGAAGAGACATGAAGAAGAGGGGACACATGTTGATGTAGAAGAGACATGAAGAAGAGGGGACACATGTTGATGTAGAAGAGACATGAAGAAGAGGGGACACATGTTGATGTAGAAGAGACATGAAGAAGAGGGGACACATGTTGATGTAGAAGAGACATGAAGAAGAGGGGACACATGTTGATGAAGAAGAGACATGAAGAAGAGGTGACACATGTTGATGTAGAAGAGACATGAAGAAGAGGGGACACATGTTGAAGAGACATGAAGAAGAGGGGACACATGTTGAAGATACATGAAGAGAGGGGACACATGTTAATGTAGAAGAGACGTGAAGAAGAGGGGACACATGTTGAAGAGACATGAAGAAGAGGGGACACATGTTGATGTAGAAGAGACATGAAGAAGAGGGGACACATGTTGATGAAGAAGAGACATGAAGAAGAGGGGACACATGTTGAAGATACATGAAGGAGAGGGGACACATGTTGAAGATACATGAAGAAGAGGGGACACATGTTGAAGATACATGAAGAAGAGGGGACACATGTTGAAGATACATGAAGAAGAGGGGACACATGTTGAAGATACATGAAGGAGAGGGGACACATGTTGATGTAGAAGAGACATGAAGAAGAGGGGACACATGTGTGAAGAGACATGAAGAAGAGGGGACACATGTTGAAGATACATGAAGGAGAGGGGACACATGTTGATGTAGAAGAGACATGAAGAAGAGGGGACACATGTTGATGTAGAAGAGACATGAAGAAGAGGGGACACATGTTGATGAAGAAGAGACATGAAGAAGAGGTGACACATGTTGATGTAGAAGAGACATGAAGAAGAGGGGACACATGTTGAAGAGACATGAAGAAGAGGGGACACATGTTGAAGAGACATGAAGAAGAGGGGACACATGTTGATGTAGAAGAGACATGAAGAAGAGGGGACACATGTTGTGAAGAGACATGAAGAAGAGGGGACACATGTTGATGTAGAAGAGACATGAAGAAGAGGGGACACATGTTGATGAAGAAGAGACATGAAGAAGAGGGGACACATGTTGAAGATACATGAAGAGAGGGGACACATGTTGAAGATACATGAAGAAGAGGGGACACATGTTGAAGAGACATGAAGAAGAGGGGACACATGTTGAAGATACATGAAGAAGAGGGGACACATGTTGAAGATACATGAAGAGAGGGGACACATGTTGATGTAGAAGAGACATGAAGAAGAGGGGACACATGTTGAAGAGACATGAAGAAGAGAGGACACATGTTGATGTAGAAGAGACATGAAGAAGAGGGGACACGTGTTAATGTAGAAGAGACATGAAGAAGAGGGGACACATGTTGATGAAGAAGAGACATGAAGAAGAGGGGACACATGTTGATGTAGAAGAGACGTGAAGAAGAGGGGACACATGTTGATGTAGAAGAGACATGAAGAAGAGGGGACACATGTTGATGTAGAAGAGACATGAAGAAGAGGGGACACATGTTGATGTAGAAGAGACATGAAGAAGAGGGGACACATGTTGATGTAGAAGAGACATGAAGAAGAGGGGACACATGTTGATGTAGAAGAGACATGAAGAAGAGGGGACACATGTTGATGTAGAAGAGACATGAAGAAGAGGGGACACATGTTGATGTAGAAGAGACATGAAGAAGAGGGGACACATGTTGATGAAGAAGAGACATGAAGAAGAGGTGACACATGTTGATGTAGAAGAGACATGAAGAAGAGGGGACACATGTTGAAGAGACATGAAGAAGAGGGGACACATGTTGAAGAGACATGAAGAAGAGGGGACACATGTTGATGTAGAAGAGACATGAAGAAGAGGGGACACATGTTGATGTAGAAGAGACATGAAGAAGAGGGGACACATGTTGATGAAGAAGAGACATGAAGAAGAGGGGACACATGTTGAAGATACATGAAGAGAGGGGACACATGTTGAAGATACATGAAGAAGAGGGGACACATGTTGAAGATACATGAAGAAGAGGGGACACATGTTGAAGATACATGAAGAAGAGGGGACACATGTTGAAGATACATGAAGGAGAGGGGACACATGTTGATGTAGAAGAGACGTGAAGAAGAGGGGACACATGTTGAAGAGACATGAAGAAGAGGGGACACATGTTGAAGATACATGAAGGAGAGGGGACACATGTTGATGTAGAAGAGACATGAAGAAGAGGGGACACATGTTGATGTAGAAGAGACATGAAGAAGAGGGGACACATGTTGATGTAGAAGAGACATGAAGAAGAGGGGACACATGTTGATGTAGAAGAGACATGAAGAAGAGGGGACACATGTTGATGTAGAAGAGACATGAAGAAGAGGGGACACATGTTGATGTAGAAGAGACATGAAGAAGAGGGGACACATGTTGATGAAGAAGAGACATGAAGAAGAGGGGACACATGTTGAAGATACATGAAGGAGAGGGGACACATGTTGAGAAGAGACATGAAGAGAGGGGACACATGTTGATGTAGAAGAGACATGAAGAAGAGGGGACACATGTTGATGTAGAAGAGACATGAAGAAGAGGGGACACATGTTGAAGATACATGAAGGAGAGGGGACACATGTTGATGTAGAAGAGACGTGAAGAAGAGGGGACACATGTTGAAGAGACATGAAGAAGAGGGGACACATGTTGAAGATACATGAAGGAGAGGGGATACATGTTGATGTAGAAGAGACGTGAAGAAGAGGGGACACATGTTGAGAGATACATGAAGAAGAGGGGACACATGTTGATGTTGAAGAGACATGAACAAGAGGGACACATGTTGATGTAGAAGAGACATGAAGAAGAGGGGACACATGTTGATGTTGATGAGACATGAAGAAGAGGGGACACATGTTGAAGAGACATGAAGAAGAGGGGACACATGTTCAAGATACATGAAGGAGAGGGGACACATGTTGATGTAGAAGAGACGTGAAGAAGAGGGGACACATGTTGAAGAGACATGAAGAAGAGAGGACACATGTTGATGTAGAAGAGACATGAAGAAGAGGGGACACATGTTGATGTAGAAGATACATGAAGAAGAGGGGACACATGTTGATGTGGAAGAGACGTGAAGAAGAGGGGACACATGTTGATGTAGAAGAGACATGAAGAAGAGGGGACACATGTTGATGTAGAGGAGACATGAAGAAGAGGGGACACATGTTGATGTAGAAGAGACATGGAGAAGAGGGGACACATGTTGATGTCGAAGAGACATGGAGAAGAGGGGACACATGTTGATGTGGAAGAGTAATATTTAAAAATATTTAAATTGTATTTTCGGATCCTGAACGAGACCGCCGCCAGAACGCGTCTCTCCGTTAGCTGCAGAAGGAAGCCATGCACGCAACGCAGCGCAGTTGCGTCCGAGCGTAACGTGTCATCACGTGGTGTCGTGCTGCCCCAGCGCACAAGGAGCCGTACACATGCTGCCGTTTCTGCGTGGCTGTGTCTTTAGTTGTAAGCCCAGTGGCGATCTGTTCATCCGTCAAACTGATCAAACATAATATGCTACATTACAGTACAACTACTTCTGGGTCTTTGTGTGTCATTCAAACCCGGCTCTGTGTGTGTGGCACGAGCGTGTTTTGTGTGAGCGAGAGAGCGAGAGAGCGAGGTACCGGGGATTGTTAGCATCTGGTTAGCTAGCTATGCTAGCGAATAAAAGGAGCTTTTTCTATAGAGCCTGCAGTAGTTGTTGTTCTGAATTTGAGAAATGCAACGTTCGGAGTCTTGAAACCTTGACACATGTTCACATATATGATGGCTATTTCGTTCAATACTTTACAGATTGGCTTTCCACATAGCTCTTAGCTGTCACTGCTAAATCTCCCTATCCCCCTGACTCTGGATCAAGATGGAATCAGTGTGCTGGATAATTGATTCATGAACTGTAACTGGTAACATGAAAAAACCAAGTTATCTCAATGGCATGATTTTAAGACAATCAACATAATTCCTGTAACGAGTAACTTCCATAAAGGGTCACGACGATATGTCAGAAGTCATTGAACACATACGTGTTCAAAGATGGATCTGCAATGTTCCGTGTCAAACTAGAAAAACTAGTCAAAGTGGTCTTTTGATGAACTGAACTGAGCCTCTGGGCTGTCCATCATATCAACAATGGCTGACAGTATGGTTCTCTGGCTCTAATGCAAGCCTAATCATTTCAGCTCTGGCTCCGAGCTCACCTCTTCCCGTTCCAATGCAGAGTTCTTGAAACAGAGCCAGTGGGAGATTTCCAAACATCAAAGCAAGGCTGAGTAAGTTTCCCCACTGAAACAACAGCGTTTCACAGGAAGATATCTCCACGTGTATTCTTGTGAAACAGTCTGCTGTGTGAGACGCCTCATCAAGAAGATTCGTTATGTTATTAAAGGAAAAGAGTTGTAGTATGAAATATAACAGGGTTTGAACTATAGCTAACTCATATACTGCACTTAAAGGTAGGGTAGGTCATTCACTTCAGAAACACTTTGTTGTATTCCATGGAATGCTCTTAACATCCGATAGCAATGAATACATTCAATGCTTTGACAATAAATACATACATACATGTCATCTGTGGAAGCCGTGGCGCTGTAAAAAGCACGACCGATCATCTGCCTCGGCCCACGGCAGATGATCGGATGGCCTACCTGCCTGTCAGCTTTCCATCTGTGCACAAACTGATCTCGTGCCCTCATTGGTCATGTGCACGTTCGTCCGTGTTGGAGGAGGGGCTCTGTGAGGAAGTCTGACTGAAGGGGCAGATTTTTTTCGGCTGCGTACTTTCAAATTCTAGCGCACTCGAGCTGGTTTCTCCATTCTTACCTACTACCTTTAACCTTTAGGCGCTTTCACACCGCGGTACTTTTCTAAAATAGGTTCTCATGAACTAATTTCTGTTTCGGTTCTTTTTGGTGTGAACGCAACCTTTCGGAACTATATCGGAACTAACGTGGGAAAAGTACTGCGGTGTGAACGCGCCTTAAGCCTCTGATGGAAAACAGAACAGAGAATACATTTGTTTTGCCATATTATATATTATTTACTTTATTATATTTATGCGCACCACGACCGTGTTCACACACCTCAAAATGGGCAACCAAATACATGTGCACACATTCCTTGTAGAGCAGTTTGCAACTTGAACACAACTTTTCCTCACGATAGTCAAGATTGATGATGCAATGTTTTAGAGTTGTAAAATGTTTATGAACAGTCTAACAAAACACATGCATGTATAGGTAGTTCTTAAAAGAATAGAATGGATCGTATTTCATCATCGTAAGCTCAAACATACACAGCCTTGCTGTCTTTTTTGTAACAAATAGAAAATAAATGTGAATAGCAACAATGACAATGCAAAGTCATTTAGATTCTTGTCAATATCATGTCTGTTAGCGTTATGCTAAAAACTGAAGAGCTGAGGCTGAAAGGTCATTAGTCTTGCAGGCGACTAGCAAACACTTTTTTACCGTATGGTGATGCTAGAAAATGTATCAACAAAGTCCACTGGCTTTATCCTCTGGGGATCATGAATGTCTGCACACCATTCAAAAGCAATTCATCCAAATCTCAAGACATTCATGTCAGGGCCAGAGAGTTGGCTGGCACTGGAGCCTTTCCAGTAGCTGGCTAACACTCGCCGTAAGAACTACACTGAGCAGTGAGTGTGATAGCTAGCACACAGTGCCCCTGACACAACCAGCTCAGAGTACATACATAAAATAGTTAAGCACTTAGTCCAATAACGTCCAGCTGTGTCATTTCTATGACATTGGTTTCAATGTGTGGTGAGTGCTATCTCTCTTGCTCAATAGCAACCCCTGCCTGCATGGGAACACGATAAGCGACAGCATGATCATCAGCGAGTCCCCGAGTCATGTGAGCTGGTATTCGTCCAGTACGAGCTCACAGTTCAAACATCGTCAGACTGTACGTTTGGATGATGTATTGACGTCAATCACTATGCAGACTGTTATGGGTCAAATAGTTGCTTCATCTCGCACACGTCTGTGTACACATATTAAAAGGAGAACTGCATCTCCCATGGGCCCCAGGTGCGGCGAGAGGCTCCACTCTAACAAAGTATACAGAACATTCCTGAAGTATGACTCTCCCTCACACACACACACCATGTGGTTTCATACAGCATACGCCCACAGGGTGTGTGTGTGTGTGTGTGTGTGTGTGTGTGTGTGTGTGTGTGTGTGTATGTGTATGTGTATGTGTATGTGTATGTGTATGTGTATGTGTGTGTGTGTGTGTGTGTGTGTGTGTGTGTGGAGTGTCCAGCTCAGCACAGTGCTGGTGCAGTATCATATTGCCATCATTTATTCAACGGGAGGCAGAGAGGCAGAGAGGCAGAGAGGCAGAGAGGCAGAGAGGCAGAGAGGCAGAGAGGCAGAGAGGAAGGCAGATGGAGGTGATATCAGCTGATGGGGGGGATGATGATGGATGGCAGGCCTTCTCGCAGTTTGGTGTGTGCGCCCGTCTGGATTGGAGGCCGATAATAGCCACATTTCCCCCTAAATCCCCAGATCATTCAGGGTGAATCCTGGATGTGTCCCAGCCAGAGAGAAACTTGAGTATATGAATATCAATGACAGATATCTCAAGTTGATAAAGCTACAGAAACAACACTTTGCAACTCAATCAAAAGCTTGTACAAGGGCTTATAATGTTGTTCAATATAATAATGATATGTAACCCTAATGAGCCCAAATGTTTAGATTTGAGGAAACATTTATGGTCATATACAATATTGTATCTTTAGTCTCTATCTCCTGACTTCATCGTTGTCATTATGAAAGGTTGGTAAAGCATTTTCAACATGCCTCAAATAATGAAAAAGCAAAGCTAAAAAAAGGTGCATTTCTGCAGGGCACAGCAGCTTCAAAGCTCGCACATACGAAGAGCAAAGAGAGCTTTGAATAATGGATACCATTAGGTAAATAGATGTAGGACAGAACTCTTTTTCTTCTTCAGTACAAAGGCAGCTGGGGAAAGTGATGAAATCCCAGGAAAGAGATGGAAAGAGATATTAAAGGTCCCATGTCACGGCCATCTCTACTGATCATAGTTCCACTGTTGAGGTCTACTAGAATAGATTTACATTGTTCAATGTTCCAAACTCACATTGGTTTCTCACAGCATCTCTGTGTAGCATGTGTGTTCACTCTCTGTCCTACACGGCTTGTTGGAGCTCCTGCCCCCCCCTCGCTGTGAGCCCAGTGTGCTCTGATTGGTCGTTGCGAGGCTCGTCGTTGCTGCGAGGAGCGGACAGGTTTGAGGGTCGGCGATACAGCGAGAACAAGCGAAACTCACCCTGAGCACACACAAACACTCACAGCCGAAGTAAAAATCATAAGTGTGGCTTGATATTGAGAAAGAAAAAGGTTTATAACGCTGTGAGCATGGGTCTGCGGAGAGCATTTCTCCGCCATCCCATCTCGTCTATTACCAGCGTTCAGGGAGCTCTATGCAAGTCAATGGGACTCTCTGTGAGTTAGCCAAGAGATCCTGGTGTGGGAGGTGCTCCGCGGGTTGGTCCATTTGGGCCAATCCGGTCATTTGTTGTTGATTTGGGTGTTCACACGTCACAGAACCCAGGAAGGCACGAGCCATTTTGTGTGTGTGCGCGAGAGAGAGCGCACCGGTACCGGAGATCGTTGTTGTTAGCTTCTAGTGCTAGCGAGCTACGCTAACAGATATAAAGAGTTTTTTCAACAACAAAGTGGAGGTGTTATCTCAGTGGGTCTCAAACGTTTTGGTCACCATTAATGTTAACAATTATTTCCGAGGCACACGTTTATATGATCATTATAGGTATACAAAAATAAGAGAATAAATGAAAAACAGGTATGAAATACTATATGACAGTAAAAAGAGAATAAAGTTTAAAAGGGTGATTTGTAAAATATCCATAAAGAAAAAGTAAATCTGTTTCCGTTTCATCTGGGTGTTGAGAGAGGTATCCATAAGTCTCTTCATGTTGCTCTCAAAGTGCACCAGATTGATTCATTTAATTTCAATCTTCCCGGTGGAGCTTGCCCCCGGACCCCCCTATGTGAGGTCCACACACTACCTATAGAAATAGCACTTGACCCCTGCTTACCTTCATTGTAACTGTCACACTGTGTATCTGTGTGGGGAGTGTTGCAGTAGAACATTCCTCTGCAGCGCCCGGTACATTAATGGGAAACCCTAAATGTTTGAGCACCCTCTATGAAACGTCAAGCTACCCCGCAGCACCCCAAAATAAATATTTGGCGCCACCAGTGAGCCTGACTATTTGTGTTGGGGGGCCCCCGACTTGTTTTTTTCGGCCTGAGCTCATCCGCGCCACTGTTGACCCATGTTTTCTTGTTGCTCTTGAAATGAGGTCCAAACAGCTGTTCAAAGAGGGGGTGCTAGTGGAGCACGCTCGTGAACTTTTAGCGCCGGAGCTAAAACTGAAACCGTAGAGTGCATATGTGCGGCATAAGATGAGGACCCCTGAATGTCGGACGTGTTTTGCTGGAGCATTTTGCAGCACCTCAGCGCCAATGTCGGCATTCTCATCTCCCACGTTTGCCTCCATTTTGTTCACGACTAGATGACTCGGGCCTACAGCGCCGACTAGTGGTAGAGGTAGTTGATTAGTTGGTGAAACCCCTAGCTGCAGCTGCTTTTACTCATGTTTTCGGTTTACAGCCAAATTCTCCAAACCTTAAACAACTCTGCTGATGAATTATGATACAACTAAAAAACATCTAAAGACTCTTATAGTTGGTTTTCACACTAAGCAGAAAAGAATGTTAATGGCTAAAGAAAACAGTAAAGGGCTGGAACCAGTTTATCTTTACTGTATGATCAGCTTTGCCTTTGTAGTGTTGTTGTTCACTTTATATTGTGTTCTACGTATAACTTCATGAGCTATGTGGGCTCTATGCTCCAGTCTCGGTACTCGTATAAGCTAGTGCTGTCAATCGAATCATTTTTTTTTAAATCATGGTAATCTCAAGAATCTGTATTATCAAAAGTTTGGGTGAAGTGTTGTAATTAAGAAATGTACGGCAAATTGTCAAGAGAAATCAGAGGGGTTTTACTGACATCACAACATAGTCTTGATCATTTCTGAATTACTGGGATGAAGTCGGACAAGCTAAAGCATCGACAAAGCTGCTGTCCCAGATAGCAGTGAGACAGGACATCTCTCTGCTATCATACTGCGAGAGCAATCTGTGACCTGAGACCCTGTCTGCTGTCTCCCTCCTGTGCAGCTTCAGAAAACTGCTGCACGGGGGGTCAGCAAAATGGCCTCCGTTTTTACCACATTTGAAGAATATGTGTCATGGAACTGGTGTGCCGTGTGCCAGCGAGGCAGTGATGGTCCTTGCTGATGTCCACTGGTCTCCAGTTAGTTATACATGTAGGTTGTTGTAGATCTTTTTACTGCCATGCAAACCATTGTAAACATCAGCGTTGCTATGACAGAAGCAAATTGGGTCAAACGTGTGATCAATTGGCAAATGTGTTTAGTTTTTGAAGTTAAGGTTTCCAGATTGATGAGTGTTAACGCTGATAGCCCTACCCACATATGCTCTGTGGCCAGGGCTTTATATAAAATGTATTTCCTTAGAACTAAGATAATGGTTTTTATCGTGTGCAATTGAAACGGGGTTTAGTATTGTCTGAATAGCCTTAGATGACCAGGATTGTGTCTGGCTTCAATCTTTTCCCACAAGGAAGCAGGGTTCAGCCTGCCTGACACAAAGCTCAGTGTGGCCCCGCACATGGCCCTTTCACACCAACACGGTTCCAGGGCCGGTTCGGAGCATGAGCCTGATAAGCGCCGGTTTTTCCTGTTCACACCGCAGCGGAGGCGGCTCTTTTCCCCGAAGACCAGTTCTTACCCTAGATGGAACAAATTCTCGGTCGAGAAGCAAGAACCGCATACGTCGCGCTTACGTCGGAGGGGGCAAGATTAACCTGAGCTAACAGTTTATGGTGAGTACGGCAATGAGGATCAAACCACCTTTTAAATGCAAGAAAATCAGTCAAACAAGCTTACGCTGCAACACACCGACACATGGGAGCTCATGCCGCTATAAAGAACCTCAAAGGGGGAACACAGGTGTGTGAACGTACTCATCTCTAGACGCGTGTACTGTGAAGTAGATAGCTAGATAGCCACATTATAAAGGACATCTCAAAAGTCACCAGCACACATTCAGAACAAAAAAGTGAAGGAAAAGAGTACTAAATACACATTTATTGTATAAATGTGTATTTAGTATTTATACAATAAAAAAAAACATCAAAGTCAGCACTTAAAGTCCCTAGTGCTTAGTTACAGAAATTCAAAGGTGGGTTACCCCATACTCAGCTCACCTGGTAGAGTGGGCTAAGTGCTTTGACCACAACAAAACAAATGTTAAATATAATTTCACCAAGCACGACAACAACGTGCAGTCCTTTACAGCTTTAAGAAGATAGGTGATGACTTCACTTGTGGCTCAAGTATCCTCTTGCCGGAGCCACTGCAGCGGGCACAAAGTGGCCTGAGGATATCGTCAGATCTGAACATCAAACGTAAACGCCCAGGTATATTATATGTGTGTGGGTGTGTGCGTGCGTGCGTGAGTGCGTGCGTGCATGCGTGCAAAATCTCAGAGGTGAAGGCTTGCTTGGGCATATCAGCAATTTATAAAGGTCAACTATGCAAGCAATCCATCTAATATGCAAACTCAAAGTACAAACACACACACAGACACACACACACACACACACACACACACACACAGGTATTTGCAAAGTTTCAGTGACAGGAGAACACCAAAGGCATTCCTCTGTTAGCTCCAACTCAAACTCAGCTGCCAGCCATAATTACAGAGTCCTAAACAAACACAGCTAAACACAGACACACACACACACACACACACACACACACACACACACACACACACACACACCTCCACTCATGCCCCTTTCACACCAACGCGTTTTAAGCTCCGGCTCGGAGCTGGAGCCTGAAAAGCGCCGGGTTTTCCTGTTCACACCGCAGCGGCGCCGGCTCTTAGCTCTGGAATCCGGTTCATTTCCAGCTCCAAAAAATTGTCGGTCCAGAGGCAAGAGCTTTGGAGCTAAGAGGTGACGGCGCTTACGTCTCTCTTACGTCGAGGCGTGCAGGAAACTAAACCCACCTCCCCTGAACATGGGTCGACTGTTATGCCTGCCTACAAGCAGTGTGCCTATAAACACACTTTATAAAGTCAGGCAACACTAACCAGGCTTCGTGTGATTCTGTTTATTTGTACCTTACTTTGACCATCCGTTCACTGTTATCGATCATTGTGGAGAGAGGCAGACGGGTTGTATTATAGCAGCTATCGGATGGAATCAATACATGGGCTGCTCAGGTTGTTGTGTCGGACTATCACAAGTAGAAGAGTATGTGCTGGTAAAATAAATGTGCCTGTAGAAAACGGCGTATGCCACAATAGGATAGCAATAGCAAGTAGTCAGTTTAGCTTCGGTTGCTATGGTAACATCACCCATTTTATACCAGAGAAACTTTCATAAAAGCGCTGTGATACCAAACAGCATCAATTCAGACTGACACACATTCACTTAGGCTAAGGGGAACTGGGGATATGCATCAGCTGCTTGTGTGAGTCGGACAGTGAATACTTTAGAGCGGCCGCTGCAGTGTGAGCTAACCGGGAGCTAACGGGAGAATGAACTCCCGTGGAAGAGCAGCACTGCAGCGGTCGCTAAATGCTGCAGAAACACATTAATAAACAATGAACCACGGCACTCTGGAGCAAAGCATAAGGTTGGAGAAGTCGTTATTCAATTTGTTCTGGCTTCGTGTGATTAAAAGCAACACGATCATCGACCCGACGCAGTTCCCCGTCGTTGTTGTGAGCGCCGTAACGCCGTTGGGGAGAAAATCAGCTATGTAAACGGTGACGTCATAACGCAGCAGCGGCAGCACCAGTCGGGCTCTGGGCCGTGTGAACAGAAAGCTGAAGCTGAACCAGAAAAGCTCGAGCTCGGAGCTAGAAAGGGAAAGCGCTGGTGTGAAAGCCGCATCAGAAGGGAACACATTCCCTCCAGGAATAAAACACTGCCTCTACTCACACCGTAGCTCTCACCAATGCCTCTGTTTCCAGTGAGATAACCCTTTGTGCAAGCTGTCAAACCTCAGGGCTATTAACAGGCTGCTGAGTGTGTGACTTATATTCGACCACCAGTAGGCAGTCACCACAAGACAACCGGCTAGGGCAGGGGTCTGCAACCTTTTTGACCAAAAGAGCCTTTTTGTCCCCTTTTGTCTGCAGCCGCAAAACATATTTCATAGCTTGATAGTTTATAAAGCTGTATTTATGGTTACATAATAGACACAGTTTTTTTGCATTTATTATTTATTACATTATAAAACTGTTAACTTCTAATAATAATAAAAAAGTAGGCCTGTGTATTAAAAAAAATACACAGGCCTACTTTAAAATTTCAACACAGCACTTGGGAGTCCTCTGCACATTTGAAGACAATGAATATCATTCAAATGGACCCACTTTGAAATAAATCAAACCTACAGCTGCACCCTAAAACGAGTTAACTGATTGATTTATGACTGAAGACCGTGAGCTGTCTTCCTCTCCCGTGTTGTTCCTCGATACGTAACGTCTGCAGCACCTTTGACACCGTCTCTCTACATATCAGACATACCGGTAAGCCAGCATCGTTTGCTGTGAAAGCAGATAACTATCACCTCAAAATACAAGATACATTTTCAACCATGCAACAAAATATAAATAGTCCTACAAATACTTTATTTTATTTCCGTCTTATTTGTCATCTAAGCTCAAGGGGGCCAGAGCAGAGGGCTGAAAGAGCCGTGAGTTGCCGACCCCTGAGCTAGTCGACTACCCTACCACTCATTGATTAGTCATATCTGTAAGAATCATGCCAAAGCACCTCGATGAATCTTTTGTTTACCACAGAGGATTACGTTACATTTCATTTGGCTGATCTTTTATTGAAGGGTCTCTATAGAGGCAGATCACACACTGCTGGCCATGATTACAGGAACAACTTGAGGTTCTGGGTCTTTTTATCATTCTCAACGACATGCAGACAATTCTTAATCATTGCATTTCAGTTCCATTGCCACAGTTGTATAAAATCAAGCACCAAGACATGAAGTCTGCCTTTACAAACATGTATGAAAGAATGGGTCATTCTAAAGGGCTCACTGAATTTGAACGCGGTTCTGTGATAGGATGCCACGATCAACTGTAAGTGGAAAAGTTTAGGAACCAGTGGTAGACCACGTAGAGTTACAGAGCGGGGTCGCAGAGTGCTGAGGCACATCGTGGGTAAAAGTGGCCGATAACTGCAGAGTTCCAGCTCTGGCATTAATATCAGACCAAAACTGTGGGAGCTTCATGGATTTCATGGCCGAGCAGCTGCATCAAGCCTTACATCAAGCACAATGCCAAGCGTCGGATGGAGGGGTGTGAAGCACGCCGCCACTGGACTCTGGAGTAGTGGAAACATGTTCTGTGGAGGGACCAATCACGCTTCTCTATCTGGCAGTCTGATGGACATGTCTGGGTTTGGTGAATGCCAGGAGAACGTTACCTGCCTGACTGCATTGTGCCAACTGTAAAGTTTGGTGGGGGAGGGATAATGCTATGGCTGTTTTTCTGGGGTTGTCTGGGCCCCTTATGGCGCATTTCCATTGCAGGGCCTCGCTCGGCTTAGTACGGTATAGTTAGGCCTTGGTAGGCCAGGCTTACGTTATGCTGCGTTTCCATTACAGTTTGGTAGCTGGGTCAGTAACTATAGTAACGCAGTGTAGGCGAAGCCGTGACGGCATCTTCAATGAGAACCACAGAAAAACAACATCAGCCGTTAGCTGTTAGCCCTCAGAGCTCACAGCTCCTCATATCTGTTCAGAAACTAGACAGAAGTTAAACAAGTACAAACCACAGACTGCCTGTGTCATGGTGAATACAGTCGCTGCTTTATTTATGTCTGTAGGTCGTTGTTGTGAGTGTGGACGGTCGGAGCATATACTGCGCTAGCTTAGCCGATCTCCATTCGGAAAACACGCATTTTAAAAGGTTTTTCGCCTGCCGTCTGTCTGCAGACTCGTTAAAGCATTAATTCATGGTTTTTACTAACGGTATCAGTATGTTGTTACTTCGGCATCACTTTGAAACGTATATTACAATTAAATCACGGTCAAATATGTTCATTTTGTTGTAGTTGTAGCTAGGGCTGCTCAATAAATCGTATTTTAAAATCGCAATTACGATTTTGGCTTGCAACGATTATGAAAACAACATAATTGAAATAAAACGATTATTTATTTTATTAATTTTTTTATTTAATTTTTTTATTTGTATTGGTTTTCCAGTTGAATTGAAGTTCAGGGTAACCAACTGTTAAAAACATACTTTAAAGAAAAAATTCAATAAATTGATGTTTTCAAAGTAAATGGATAACCCTTTTAATAATTATTATTGACCCAAATAATCGAGATTATGATTTTGGCCATAATCGAGCAGCCCTGTTGTAGCCCCCTTGCCAGCGATTCTCTCTCAAGTTGAGCATACTCAGCCCGACTCAGTCTGGTTGTTGGCCTGCTAAGAACCTCGATTTTATGGGGCCAGAAAAACTGTGAAAAGTACCCGAAATGCGCCATTAGTTCCAGTGAAGCAGATTCTTAATGCTTCATCCTACCAAGTCATTTTGGACAATTCTATGCTTCCAACTTTGTAGAAACAGTTTGGAGAAGGCCCTTTTCTGTTCCAGCATGACCGAGCCCCCCAAAGCAAGGTCCATAAAGGCCTGGTTGGATGAGTTTGGTGTGGAAGAAATTGACTGTCCCCCACAGAGCGCTGACCCCCACCCCATTGAACACCTTTGGGATGAACTAGAACGGAGAGCCAGCCTCTCGTCTAACATTAGTGTCTGACCTCACATGTCTGACTCCAACATCTTGTAGAAAGCCTTCCCAGAAGAGTGGAAGCTGTTGTCGCTGCAAAGGGGGACCAACTTCATATTAATGCCTAAGAGTTTGGACTGGGATGTCATAAAAGCTCCTGTAGGTGTACGGTGGAGGTGGTCCAATACTTTTGACGATATAATGTAACTCTCTATTGCAGATACATTTCAATCAAATTGTAATCTTTCTCTTTCATCTCACTTTCCATGTGAAATATCCAAATCTTTGTGTTTATGCTTGCTTAAAGTGATCGAGATCAGGCATTAGTTCGCTTTAGTTTCTCTACATACCCCATGAGGACACAAACTTGACCTTTGTGAACTTTGTGAGGCCTGTCAGTCACTGAGCAGGAGAGAAAAGCTTAGAGTGAAGCAGGAGGGGGGGGGGAGGCAGAGCGTGTGAACCGAGTTTAAGAAAACAAAGGAAAGGAGCCAGGTAGCAGGGAGATGCAGCGAGGAGGGCAAACAGTGGGAGGAATGTGTGTAAGCAGCCGGGGTTACTGAAGGTACACAGCTGCTCACTGCATCAGGCCAGAGACACAGTCCTCTCAGTCCATTGCAGAGCTGCAGTTCAGTTTGATTTTTATCTGTATCATACAAATCATACATTTCTCATGAATTGACTTTCTTGAATTTGTTTTTGTCGAAAGACAAAACTGTTCATTGAATTTTTTTCTATACTGTATGTGCACCATTTCATCTTACTGACTGGAAATGATTGCCTTAACGGTTTGTAAAGGACTCGTGATTAATAAAGTTTTAAAAAAGTAATAGTAACTTTCAGTAAGCTTGTTTCAAATGCAACGGTTGTTTGAACATGTTTTTGGTTAGATGCGTGAAATAAGACCACACCACAAGCTGAGGAGATGTTGACATACTGTCAGTAAAAACCGCACTGATGTTCCAAAGGCCAATAATCCCATTTCTTTTGATCAAGGGACTCCTTGCCAAGCTAACTTCTGGGTTGGTCTACACTGCATCACTGTATTTGGTCTCATTGTAAGTGAAGTGCACTTCCTCCCCGCGCAGACAAACAGAAACAGTCGGGCAGACGGAGATAAGGGCTGGGGCAGAATGGTGTGGAGGCTGGGTCGCTCGGCTGCTCTGGGTTGGCCTGAGCTTCAGAGACGAATGAGAGGATGTTGATATTCCACACAGGAAGACTGACGAACAAAAGGTCTGCTGGACGCACAGGGGACCCAGACCTTTTGGAGAGAACACACCAGACCAAATCCTTTCACACAGCTGTCGTTGTATGATGTGGCTTATTAGCTCACACACACTCCTTTTATGAGATGATCAATAATCCATCGCCCTTAAACATGTGTGTTGAAGAGAGAATCTCTACCCTAAACACACACATATTTGGTGTCTGAACCAGGAGCACATGGCTGCTGTTCTGTCTTTTGCCTTCAGAAACTCTTTGTTTCCATGACAACCACCAGTATGCATGACTGAGTGTGGTGTGTGTGTGTGTGTGTGTGTGTGTGTGTGTGTGTGTGTGTGTGTGTGTGTGTGTGTGTGTGTGTGTGTGTGTGTGTGTGTGTGTGTATTTGGGTGGAGACAGAGGGATTCTCTCTTCAACACACAGGGCCGATAAATCACACTGAGTTGAGTGGAATGGAGTGTGTGAGGATGATGATGGAGGGGAGATGAAGAGGGAGTGCAGACGAAGCAGCTGAACAGATGGTCTGTCTGCTGTCTGAACCTCAGGACACTTTAGTGACATGCAGGAAGACACATGCAGGGACAGCACTGAGAACCTAAATATCCAGATGTATTACACGGCTTAGTAGAATAATCGATTTTGATTGGTCAATTTGGACATTCAGAGGTTGTGAATACTCGATAACACACCGCTGCTAAGCATAACATTACTGTTGCTAAGGAGGATTAAGGGAGAGAAAGAAAAGAGCTTAAAAGCTGGACGTCAGATAAATCATCAGAAGACAAATAGACAGGAAGTAAACACTAACGGGAACACGGTATGGGCTCGGCAGTGTTTAAGGACTTGTTAGTGGCACTGTGATCAGACTTGGACAGTTGCATCGATTATTGCTGCCGTTCATTTCAAGTTACGTTGTTGTTGTGGCAGTACCAGCCGTTGGTACGCCGTGGAACAGTTTTTTTTCTTGAACGGACACAATACAATCATTTTTAAGCCAATAAAATCCTTTTCAATTCAATCCTATTTTAATAACGGTAGCTGCAGATTATCCCTTAATTAATCTACATTAAAGTCCAAGGTTTTGTCTTGACCAGGTAACAGAGGCGCTGCCTTCATACCAAAATGCAGATTTTCCCCGTAACATTTGAAAGTGATGCCAGAAAACAATATTTCTGTTCTTCAAAAACTGTATAATGTCTCGCAAAATATGAAATATGAAACTCGTGTCAAAGCTAGGGGAAGGATGTCCGGTCGGTCTGCTGGACGAGTGGCAGGCAGCAGGCTTATGCTGCGTTCACACCGGACGCGATGCGAATATTCGCTTTGCTCTAAATCGCTCCTATCACATCTCTCTAGTCTAACGGCCCCTACACATGGCGGCGTGCGTTGTCGCTTGCCGGCGGGGGGGGGCTGAAACTCGACCAACAACCAATCACATGAATCTCCCGCCCCAGACACACAAGCATGCAGTTTGATTGGCTCGAGCATGTACTGGCATATGATTCGATTGGCTGACGCCTCCATCGAGGCATCAAAAGTAGAACATTGCTCAACTTTTGCTTTGCTCCCACAATGCAGTTTGGGGAATCGTGACGTCACCCCATTCAAAGTGAATGGGCAGAAGCGGCAACGCACGCCGCCGTGTGTAGGGGCTGTAATGGTGCGTTCACACCGGACGCGATGCGAATATTCGCTTCGCTCTGATCGCTCGAGTTTCACCGCGGCTGCCAGCTGTGTTTACTTGCATCATTCAAACAAGACGCGCTGGCTCGGGAGCTACAACTACAACAAAATGAACATATTTTACCATGATTAAATTGTAATACACGTTTCTAAATGACGACGAAGTAACAACATACTGATAAAAACCATAAAGTAAAAAACCATTAGTAAAAACCATGAATTAATGCTTGACAAGTCTGCAGACAAGACGGCAGGTGGAAAACCTTTTAAAATGCTTGTTTTCTGAATGGAGATTGAGTCGACCAGGCTAAGCTAACGTTGTATATGCTCATGGCACAGACAGTCTGTGGTTTGTACTTGTTTAACTTTTGTCTAGTTTCTGAACAGATATGAGGAGCTGTGATCTCTGTGTGCTAACTGCTAACAGCTAACGGCAGTAACGGCAGGCTAAGATCCTCACCGCTGATTGGCTTCCGCGAGAACGCGTCACGTGAATTTGAAGCTTGCGTATGACGCTCGGGTTTGACGCGGCACCGTTCAATCGCCTCAATCGCGTGATTCGCGCCGCGTCCACCGCTTCATGCTCGGAGCGAATTTGAATCTGTCCGCGTCTCTGCATTGACATCGCGTCCGGTGTGAACGCAGAATTACACTGAAACTGATTTCTGAATCCGATCGTTTCTTTTACTGTCCTCTTTTCTGTAGAGGAAGTAAAGAAACCGTAACTCTGGATGTATTTGTTGTTTGACGTGCAATATGAGTCAACAGCTTTAAGACATGAAGAAACTATTGCTTTGCTCTGATGTATTCATTCATCAAGTGACTAGGGTTGGGAACCGAAACTCGGTTCCAGATGAGAACCGATAAGAAAATGCCGGGTACCGGGTACCCATGCAAAATACACAATTTCGGTTCTGCTTAACGGTTCCTAAGCGCGGTAGACCCTGTATTCCAGCGGGCCGTTGACGGGCGGCTCCGTACGCTGATGGCCGGCACCACCCTTAATTTTTTTAAACGGCATCATGTAAGTTGCGCTGACAGGGGACAAAGGTCCACAGTTGCCCCGCAGCGAAGCTCCCCCGCCCTCCAGTAGACAGTTCACGAGCTCAGTCACTTCAGAACACCAAAGATGGGTCGCGGTAAACGCTCTGAAGTGAGGCTCCACTACACTAAAAAAGAAAAAGACAAGGCACAATGTAATGCCTGCTAATAGCTTGCCACAGGCACAGCTCGGTTAAAATAAAGCACAGCTATTGTGCAATACATTTGTATTGCATGTATTTTTTTATTTGTAACCATTTCAGTTAAGGCAAGGCAAGGCAAATTTATTTATATAGCAACTTTCAACACGAGGCAATACAAAGTGCTTTACAAAAAACGAAAGACATTAAGAAAATGGCATTTAAAATCAGTCATTAAAAAGAAAAGATAATAAAATAAACATTAAAAGAAAAAATACATGGATAAAAGTTACAGTGCAGTCTAAGATATGAATAGTTCAATTAAAAGCAGCGACAAAAAGAAAAGTCTTCAGCCTGGATTTAAAAGTAGTCAGAGTTGCAGCGGACCTGCAGGTTTCTGGGAGTTTGTTCCAGATGTTTGGAGCATAATAACTGAACGCTGCTTCTCCATGTTTAGTTCTGACTCTGGGGACAGAAAGCTGACCAGTCCCTGAAGACCTGAGAGATCTGGATGGTTCATAAAAGCTTAAAAGTTAAAGCTTAAAAGAATACAGATATTTTTGTTATCTAAACGTTTGACCTTTTTCTTTTACAATTTTGGAATCGAAACGGGGAATCGATAAGAACCGGAATCGATAAGCAGAACCGGAATCGGAATCAATACATTTCAAACGATACCCATCTC
The DNA here is from genome assembly GCA_036324585.1 of Champsocephalus esox. Taxonomy (NCBI): domain Eukaryota; kingdom Metazoa; phylum Chordata; class Actinopteri; order Perciformes; family Channichthyidae; genus Champsocephalus; species Champsocephalus esox. Next base: position 50,914,439 of record CM070479.1, read on the forward strand.
AAGAAGTGACGTTAGCGCCCTCAACCTATAAACTAGAAAAACCCCTGAAGTCTGTTCCACCTGCCTGCATACAGTGAACTGGTGTTGTCGTGCTCGAGATCGGTCTCGAGACCACTTTTTAACGGTCTTGGTCTTGTCTCAGAATCGACTGCATTTGGTCTTGGTCTTGTCTCAGTCTAGGACCTATAAGTCTCGAGATGTTATGTCAAGACCACGGCTGTTGCTGGGGATGTGATTGGATGTAAAACGCAATGTTCAAAAAATTCAACCAAGAACGTGACGACGAATCTCTGCCCTCATGCGCCACAATGTTTGTAAACATGACACTGGTCTATACCGGCTGCTACACTCAAACAATCTTGCAGTGAAGATGTTGCAACGTGTGTGTGTGTGTGTGTGTGTGTGTGTGGTGTGTGTGGTGTGTGTGTGTGTGTGTGTGTGTGGTGTGTGTGTGTGTGTGTGTGGTGTGTGGTGTGTACTTTGAGTATGCATATTAGATTGATTGCTTGCATGGTTGACCTTTATAAATTGCTGCCTTCACCTCTGAGATTTTTAACACACACACACACACACACACACATCACCATCATTCTCTTACCAGGCTCCTTAACAAGGAAGATGCCATAAGTTGTCGTGTGTGTCTGCGTGTGCGTGTGTGTGTGTGTGTGTGTGGCTTACAGGGCATTTGCTGACCACAAACTCCTGAGTGTGTGTGTGAGAGAGAGAATGTGTGTGTGTGTGTGAAAGGGTTTTCCTTCATCCTGCGTTTGTCTAAAAAGATGGTTCCTGGTTGGTTAGTTTTTTGTTTGTTGCTTAGACCTATATACCGTAACATTTATATTATGTTTTATATTATGTTCTTACTATGTTACTGTTTTTATATGAAAATAATAACTTTTGGAATAAATATGATGAAGTTGAATTGATATCTTACGTATATGTGTCTTTTTATGATGATGTTGATCTTTCAGATCAAACTGACTATGGTATCTTACACATGGTATTGTAAGTGTATCGTGTAGTGTTGGATTCACAGTAGTCTTGGTCTTGGTCTTGACTTGGTCTCGACCTCTTAAAGTCTTCGTCTTGGTCTTGCTACTCGGTCTTGCTACTCGGTCTCGTATAAGGTGGTCTCGACTACAGTTAACATATGGGTGTTTTGTTCCTCCGGATGCTCAGATTCTGTTCCCTTCCTTCATGTGGTTTGGATATGATTCAGTGTCTCTTCAGTGGGGACAGGGGATTTGGATGGTCAAACCTTGAGTGTCTGCAAATGTGTCCATATCGTCCACGGCAGAGAGCGAAGTGCTGGAGCGAGGGAAGCAGCTTTAAATGAAACTAGCAGCAACAACTAGAGATCAACAGTGTTCAGCTGTGCTAACTCAGCGGGCTTAAGACCACACACAATATTTTGCCAAAGAAATCAAAACCAAATGTTTTTCTCCTGCTGCTGGAACGCAGCACACAAACATAACATCTGTTAATGTGGAAGTCCTTGGGATGAAGTGGTCGGAAGTGGGAGGTGGGGGTACATTTTTGTAATTATTTAGGGGCTTTAGTGTAGTCTCTTTCAGCCCAAACATTACAAGGCCTGACGCCTGGATTCCACTGGGTCCGTCTGCGCCGCGCCGTGCACAGAGACGCAAGGCGTTGCATAGCGCCGGGCAGGAAGTGGAACGGCCAGAGCATCCGGTCAATCCCCAAAATAATCTAATTTTGCCAACACACTCTCACTCCCTGATCGTCCAATAGCGACGTTTGGTCAGTGTCCGTGGCGTCCAGTTGGGACGCGCCGAGGCTCCTTCGGCTTCATAAACGGACGCAAAGAGCTTTCAACTGATTGCAATGTATTCCCATCGGCGGCGGTATTTGACGCTCAAGGAAGCACCGCATCGGTCCATGTCGGCGGCTCTTAAAAGGCAATGTGAGCGTGCATTCCCATTGGATAACGGAGAATTGTACACCCGGAAGTAAGTATTCTTCTTACTGTCGATTGGTTTTACAGTGATATCTGCACTACTCATCAACTCAAAAACACCAGATTATCCTTGTTAATTACACGACATTGATAGGTTTAAATTGTGTACGATGCTTTTGTGTTTTTCCCCTTCGACTCTCTTCGACAAATAGTTGTATCAGAGTTTAGGATGGCCGAAGACATTACACTACCCAGAATCCTCAGCTATCGTTTGAGACTACACCATGCGCTTTGCCCGACAAACCCCGTGAGTATATAATTACATCCTGAAATGATGATTTGATTTTCAACATATGGTTTCAGCTCTAATGTGAGAAGGACACTGACATCGCCCTGTTGGATCACTCCTGGCTTACTGTGGTGAATCATTGAATCACCGCTCGACACTGTTAAGGGGGTTTCCAATCCCCTTTGTTGAGGGCCAGGGATACTTTGGAAATGTTCAATACAGCGTCTGGTGATACCGGACGTTTAATTCAATACAAAGATCACTGAATGGAGTTTGATAGAATTGAATTCATCCTCTGTTTCCCCTGACGAATTGATTGGCTTTAAACTTTGCATGTGTGTAGTCCACAATCATGCCTTACTTTTCACAAGCTCAAAATACTGAAACACGTAATGAGAACACACGCTTTATAGTATTTACATGATATACATTGAACTGGTATACCCAGTCAGCTAGATCCCTTCTTAGAGTAAATCCCCCTTTCAGTATAAAACTGTTAACCACCAGACCAAAAGTTTATTTTAGCCGTTATGGAATTTAAATGTATAATCTACAGGTGATCAAATATGCCATCGCATTTGGACCTGAGATAGCCTTATTTTATTATATTTAATTTGTACGGGCATATCTATATTTAATCTATATTCCATTTTAATCGTTTTTGTATCATTGTTTTATTTGATGGTGCTTTCTGACAGTTGATCTTTAACTGTGTGTATGCCGGCACCATTTACATCAAGGAAATCCCTCGTTTGCTAAAAAACATTAATCTGATTCTGACATTAATGTGGGGAAAAAAACAACTTTCTCGCAACACTTCATATATTTCTCTGCAGAATAAGGCAGCTGAGAAATATATATACACCCACACACACACATGTACAGACACACGTGATTTGTGGAGAAGTCCTTCTGCCCAGTCGGAGCTGGGACTGAGTTTCACTATACAGGCTACAGGCTACTCTCTGGAACAGTTTTACATCTACTAAAACAAGTCAGACATTTGAAAAACTCAATGAGCATAGGCACAAGCTGTGTGAACTTCACGGAGACTTCAACAATCCAAACTTGTGTCTCTGTAGTTTGTATGTGAGGACCAGGAGACATCACGGACAAAGCAGCAAAGTCATTAAACCTGCAATGCTCTGTATGTCTATTATCTGGTGACTGATACTCCAAAAGCCGATGGAAATGATTGGCGTCATTTGACACCAGTGTGTCTCAAAGCAGTCAAACTATCAGCCGCTATAACAACAAAAGCAGGGCAGAACGTACCGTGAAGGGAGCCCCGGTGAACACCGCTGTTATCCCCGCCTGGTACAGTATGTTTATCCCGGTATAGCAGCTGAGGCTTTCCTTTTCCCGACCAAACCCCGGTGTGGTAGATGTTCTCTTTCTGCCGTTTTTTCCCTCTGGTCTGGTGAATGGAAAACGTCGTCCTCACTTAGGAGAGAAAAAGGGCGGGTCTCGAGCCTTTGATCAACGCGTCCGACCAATAGGCGGCCGATCTAAAAACAATATTCTGCTGTGAGACAATCGGGTTCTGTCTCCAACACACAGACGTATGCTCATTGGCTGGCTAAGTGGTAACCTCCCCGTTGAAATGACTACAGCACCGGGAGAAGAGCTGTGGAATGTGATGCCTCCGGCTCCTATCACCTCACCTCCAGCTGTGGAACAAAGCGCCACGGATCTTCACTCGAGGTTCAGGGGACCTGCCCTTTGGTCAAGCGTGTGCAAAAAAACATTTTTGGTAATGAATCATTATTACACATTTGTAAGGATATATTCTACAAATGTGTAATAATGGGAGCTATGATCATTTATGAACGCCTGTATCACAACTATCAATAATGTAAATCAAATTCTGAATTTTAAACATGTTTTTTTTTGTAAAATAAAAAATGAAGTGTTATTATTATATATCAATAATCACAAATTTAGAATATGTCTTCATGTCAACTTCCTAAAGTCAACAGGAAGACCAGTTCAAATGTGTTGTTTTGTCAGACCAACGGTGCAAAAACACTGGGGTCTTCTAATATTGGAAAACAGAGAACATCAGCTTTCTCACATTGGACAAGCTTGAACTTTACAATTGTTCCATAACAAAGCAACACACACATGCACAGCGTAAATGTTTGACAGAGCAGGTGTGCTTTTCCAATTATGTCCCATGTTATTATTTATAGCATGATATGATACTTTGGGGAGCAGCTCTTGAACTTTGCTTTGACAAATATGTGCCCTTGTCGTATACGATCTGTCAAACAGATCGTAGATTGAATAGATGTATGTAATTAAACAAGTTTTAAATATCTAATCTAGTAAAGTTACACTGGGTCAATAAGTAATTGGCTCGATCAGCCTAAATAAATGCTAAACCGAAAACGACACAGCAACTATGAGACAGTATCAGCTAGGTCAAGAGAATGACACATGCATAAGAAAACACTGGCGCCCCCCTATGGCATGCAATGACTGGTCTACCATAAAAACATTTCAAACTTTATTTTGTTTAAAGTTTGTAACAGTTTTCTCTTGATGGTAACAAAATAGAACAAAGTCATGAATGGTCAATATTGACCCCCCATTCCTCTATCTTAAACCATGACTATTGCATCTCATTATAATTCATATTTTGAGAATAGTTTGCCGGAAGTAGGGAGACAAGCCCCCCTCCAAAAAACAGTTTGTCTCACACCTAGGCCTAAATGCCACTGTGAGTTATGTTCAATATAAGACTATAACATTGTCTTTTCATTTCCATTTCATACAAACAAAATACTTCACATAGTTACTGACTATGATACATTTCCATAGGTTATTTGTTCTACCTCTAACTGGTTTGCATATTTTTTAGTATGGTTTTAAAATGGAGTCTTGAAATGAGACTGAGTCAGATGATACATCAGAATGAATATTGAGTAAAAGCAGCACTTGGCGGCTGGTGGAATTCTTTCTAGGTAGGGCTGTGCCACATGCAATCAATTTCAGCAAACATCCCAGTATGACTTAATGCAACAAAAACAGGAGTTTTCAGTGTTAATTTACCAGTCTTCAATTGTAACGCCTCCATAAACAATTTAAGCATCTGAGACTGAGGACAATACAAAAACTTAAAAACAATGGCATTAGCAATACTTGCATGTGTATATGATGCATATATATCATATCATATGTATATATATGTATACATAGATAGATAGATATACATTAGATTGTTGCTTTTGGTTTGACTTCAGCTGCATCAAGGTAGTCAGATTACTACCAGAACTAAGAGTATACTTCCTTCAAACTAAAAGCCTAAAAGTGTATTTGCTGTGAAATTCATCAATATTATTCATAGTATTAGATGAACAAATCGGATATTTACTTCACATACCAGAGTAGCGAAAACGATTATGGTATGATTATTATAATAATCCTACATAATAACTAGTGACATTAGCATTTTCTTTATTGCCTGATAAACATTGAAACAAACGTGTGTTGCCACGCATTTTATAGAGAACTGAGTACAATTGTTATACTTGATTATAATATGTTCTTTGCACAAGTTCGACTAGTGCTGTAGTTTGAAAATATTTAACCGGAAGTGTACTAATTATCTGACAGTGTCCTGCTTCCATCCAGTGTAAAAACACAGGTAAAAACGCTCTAGCTTTTTTAGCACAGTATTTGCTTTTTTCTATAGAACTTCAAAAGGTGTATATTAGCGGTCACTATGAGCCGGAAATTGTGACTTGTGTATTCTCCATCCCACATTTGATATTTGCTAAAGTAAAGTTCACTTTCGGTATTAACCATCAGGACTAGCCACCAACTAGCTTTTAGCACAAGATTAGCATTAGCTCGGCTAACAGTAGCAAACTTGTAAGCTTACATTAGAATTGTGATGTACCCTTTCCCCGAATACCTGGTGTTAAGAGCGATTTACGCTTGACCCTCTAACTTCATATGTTAACGGCAGTTTATTTCAGGTGATAAATAGTGAAAGGCTTGCTGTGCGTAGAGCTAACGAACGATAGCTAACTATCATAACCAGGAACCGTACGCGCTGACCGATGGGACGTCACACCAGACTCCCTTTAACATGGCTCAGATTTACGGCTGCATCGCTGATCTTATACAGCACATTGCTTTAACTCTATCAATTTAAACACATTTATGTGTAGAATGATGTATCTTTCAATTCGGCTCAGCAATTAAACTCGATTTTATCTGTATTCAAACGTTTTTGGGGTTGGTTAACGTTACTTCCCGGGATCATGGGAACCCCCGTTAAGTATCCCTTTGTTAAATATGTTTACGTTATCTTGAGTTGACTCATCGTTAAATTATAAGAAGGCCGTAATCCCAGAGTTGTATATTAAGTGAACAACACGTTTAGTAGCTGGTACAGCAGTCGGTCTCAGGTGCTCTGTGTGGGGTCCGTTTGTTCTGATGTCAAACGACCCGTTGTGTATCTGTTCAGTTTACAGTTCATTATACCTGTGTTGGGGTTTGACAGGCTCGTGAACATTGTTCATTTGTATCAGTTTACACAGTGCACACCAACACACGACAAAGTTAATTAGCTACACTGACTGTTTTGTGTCCTCGAGGTTATGTAGTTTATTATTTCATGTCTCGACATCATCTCCTGTTCTGAGGCTTTAATGTGACAGTTTGTGCGACGCTGCTAAGCTAAGCTAACGTGAACAGTAAACGTTGTATTGTGTAGGCATGACTCAGTCGGCGTGGTCGTAGGGGGCATCTGCATAACTTATATTATGTGTGGTTGGAAGACCCGCTTATACCTTACAATCAAAGGGTAATTCACATTACTGCTGATGGATGCCGGGTGACAGAGGCAGGCTGCTCCACACCACACGTGGTTGACTTTTGCTGTCTGGTCTTATTGCACCGCTAAGCTAAATGTCCACTGTTGCATGGAACCAGCCTCACCACACAAGCTAAGCCCAGTTTCAGAGAGGGTGTACTTTTGACATTGTGTCGCTGTTTACCTACCCCTGATGCTGTACGCCTGTAGAACATCAGCCTGTAGAACATCAGCTCAGATTTGATCCGATGTAGCCATGTAGCTTAGTCCATTGTCCCTGTCAACAAACTGGGTAATACAATTGATAACACACTGCGTTGTCTGTATTGGGAAAGTACTCAAAGATGATCAGATTCAGCTGCGAGGATGCTGTTATTAAGTTTTCAATGTCAAATTCTGGCTAATATTAACAACTAAAATAAAGACATAGTTCATAATTGTCTGTGGTTAAACCCTAGCAATCGAGTCATGAGCCTTTTCTGTGATGCTTAGCCTTCACACTCGGTAACATGCTTTGGCAACACTGTTACCTGAAACTACCATGCCAATAAAGCCCCTTTGAATTGAGTAATGGAAAGAGATGTTTGAATAAATTAAATGAGTGAGAATCCTCACCACCTTATTTACGGCCATGCTGTCATTAAGTTCATATTTTAAACAATTCTGCTTTACCTTACATTTCTAGCTTGTCATCAGGACTAATGGAGGCAACGGGAGTTTGTGAGCTCGATGTGGCGACCAGAAGAATAGTGGGGGGCAGCGACTCTCCCCCCGACCTGGACAGCCCATGTCAGGTAAGCACCATTACCCTCTGCTTTATGAGAGGTCTTCTTCTCTCTCTTTTTTCATGCCCTTGATGATATTGTCAAGTAACAGTTTTGTTTGAAATATCCTGTACATTGCACTGGATTAGATGCAACTGTTTCTCTAAAAATAGCTTGTCATTTTTTAGCACCATTGCTCTTTCAATACATGGGTTTGGCTCTTCACTCCAAAACCATCCTTTTTTACAAATGTTTTTTTTGTTTCTCAAAAACCTACAGTTAAAGGTGGGTTAGGTACGTTTCAGAAACCGGCTCCAGATACACTTTGTGATATTCCATGGAATGCTCTTAACATCCCGATAGCAATGAATATCTGAAGTGCTTTGACAACAAATCCATACAAAAATGTTCATCTGTAGAAGCCGTAATACTGTAAAAAGCACGACCAACCGATTGGATGGCCTACCTGCCTGTCAGCCTTCCATCGGGGCACAAACTTATCTCGTACCCTCATTGGTCATGTGCGCGTTCGTGTGTGTTGGGGGAGGGGCTCTATAAGGAAGTGGCAGATTTTCTCCGGTTGTGTATTTTCAAATTCTAGCGATCTCGAGCCGGTTTCTCAAACTTACCTACCCCACCTTTAAGTATTTAAACATTTAAAAATACAAATGTGTAATCATTTAAAAGAAAACAAATCAGATATATCAATACTTGTCAGTTTTGATGCTCCATTCAACCAACAGAATGTTACTGAGGAGGTGATTGGTCGTCCACCAATATGTAGGTCGGTGGTTTGATCCCCAGCCCCTTCAGGCGACATGTCGATGAATCCATGATCGAGATACTTAATGCCATATTGCTCAGAGGGCAGGGCCACCAGTGTGTGGATGTGAGTCTCTCTGAGGAGGGGCACCTTGTTTGGCAGCCCCTGCCTTTTTACAACTGTGTGAGCTATATATTGCTGCTTCGTGATCGTGTGTGTGTGTGTGTGTGTGTGTGTGTGTGTGTGTGTGAGATCAGGAGGAGGTGGCGGCAGCGTTTGGTTTGGGCCTGTGCTGTGCTGAGGAGGAGAGGGGGGAGACTCCAGGCAGAGAGGACAGCCCCAGCGACCTGGGAGAGACGGAGCTGGACCCCGGAGGAGACCTGAAGAGCGGGGAGGACAAGGCGTTTGGTAGGAACACTGCAGTGTGTGGGACAATGCACCTTGATTCACACATGGCAAGTAGATTATAGAGAGTGGACTTTGTCTTAGTATAAAAGTATATGTATTTACATATATACAATTTACATACTAAATCAGACCCACAATACTCACTGGAATTAATGTATCACTTAATAATACAAAGCTTAGATAAATACTCAATTCTGATTGGTTAATGTGGGCTTTCAGAAGTCTGCCCTTTATCAAAGCAGGCTGTTACTGAGGAAGCTCTCAGCAAAGGGACCACGTGCAGTCATATCAGTCCACAGAAAGAGGTCCAGTCAATCTAACCAACGCTTACAGCTTTCCTCCATCAGAAAACTAAATGAATTCATTTGAATATTCATCTCTATATTTGTGGACGGCATAATCTTTGCATTCACGAGGGCTAACGTGTCCCCAGTAAAGAGGAGAGGAGAAGGCGACAGACTGTGGCCATGTTTACAGACGGAAAAGAACAGTCTACTTGGACAGTCGCCGCAGTTTCAGCCGTTGCTCTCCAGTCGAAAGGACCGTTATTTCCAAGCGTAAGCAAAACATTCACTTGTATTGCTTGCACTTGGGTATCTGTATTGTGGACATGTTGTTGGTTTATAAAGTGGTCTCGTAAACTGGAAGAGACTCAGTGGGCTGGTCATTAATGGGAAGAGAACCCCTTCGGCCCCCCTTGGTGTTGGGATCCTAGCCCCCCTGTCAGAGTTACTGCGCATTAGTGACCGCCCGGCTCCCTTACTTTAACACTCAGACTATATATCTACAATACAAGAATATACTACTATGTTATTGAGACAGTTTGGAGGAAAACATATTGCTGCAGTATTTACATAAATTATGATACGTATTCACCACATGAAAGCTATTCTCTATTTCTTGCTGATTCAGCAGTTGTCTTGCAGCATCCAGACACGTAAGCGGGCGTTGGCCAGTGTCCTGACCTTTAACCTCTTGATGTTGCAGCTCATTTTGAGATTGGATGAGACGCCTCCGGGCTGCGCAGGCTCAGCCTCCGGGCTGCGCAGCCTCCGGGCTGCGCAGGCTCCGCCTCCGGTGCATTCCGCTTGTGTGATTGTGCTTTTGGTTTGCGTTGCAGGGAAGGAGGTTGTCCTTCTGATGCAGGCCCTGAATTCCCTCGCCACTCCTGAGGAGAAGCTCGCTGCTCTGTGCAAGAAGTATGCAGACCTGGTGAGCTGAAGATGGGCATTTGAACAGGGTATCTATCTAGTATTCCAGCAGTGTCAGGTTCTTCAGAGGACACCGTGCTTTACTAAGAATGAAAGACCGCTCTGCAGCTTTTAAGTTGACATATTTCTCTGGTATAAAGTTGTGTTGAAGTTCACTAGCCGTCTTTGCTTACCACTAACGAGACACAATGGGTAAACAATGAAATAGTTCAGTGTTTATTTCCTTAGTGCACAACGATTCTTTCATCAGGAGGGTGTCTTTGGGTTTCTACTAGAAACCAGGTCAAAGAGAATGTTGGTCCGGCCGTGTGCACTGTTGTGTCCCCTCGGTCTGGGAGCCCCTGCTCTGTAGCAGGTGGGTTCCTTCCTTCTGACGGGCCTGACTCGGGGGGTGGGCACACGTACAGACTGGGGTGGATTTCACCTTTGATGGGTTGGCAGGCAGCGCCCCTGATACCACGTGTATACGCACAGCACGTGTGAGTTCTGTTGTAATGATGCAATCCTCTTGATGTTCCCGTGTCCAGCTGGAGGAGAGCCGCTGCCAGCAGAAGCGCCTGAAGGTGGTGCAGAAGAAACAGTCTCAGATAGTGAAGGAGAAGATCCACCTGCAGGGCGAGCACAGCAAGGCCATCCTGGCCCGCAGCAAGCTGGAGAGCCTGTGCCGGGAGCTGCAGAGGCACAACAAGACCCTGAAGGTAGCCGCCGCCACCTTCTGTCCACACTGCGCTCCATAGGCAGCTTAGGGATGGGTTCATTGAGTAGTGAGGGAGCACTCAACAGCACTTTGTGCTGGGCAGATCCGACTGCCCTGACATGGGGGTGTGGTTCTGAAGCCCTCGCAGATGGCGCTGATGTTGAACTACAGTATGTTCATAAATGGATTCTAAAAGCACACTTGATGCGTTGCCCCGTGTGTTCTTATCGCCGGGTCTCATACAGGCCTTATATATACACTATATACATGTATATTATTACATTAGGTCAAAGGTTATGCAATACATCTGCTACTGTTCACATCAGTCCCATTCAAACATGTGAAGAAAACAAATAGCTCCAGGGACCCAGCCAGCTCAGTAAACTCATCACGTGACAGTTACCATGGTCACGCTCATTGTTCACCTCTTGCTTAAAGGTAGAGTTTCTGAAAGAGATGAGTTGAATGTCAGGAAGCTGCAGATGTGTTCCTCCAGGCCGCAGCCAATCAGAGTTACTACTCACATGCAGAGGGAGCACTGCAGGATGTGGTGTGTGTTCAGTGGTATGGAGGATCCTTGGATCTCAAACCTCAAAGTGGCTTTACAGAGATGGTGAGAAGATATCTCACCCGAATCCCATACCGTGTCCCTTCACTCTCTGTCCCCTGCAGGACGAGAACGCCCAGCGGTCCAGGGAGTATGAGGAGCAGAGGAAGGAGGCCATGCTGCACTTCCAGATGACGCTGAGCGACATCGAGGTGCAGATGGAGCAGCACAGCTCCCACAACACCAAGCTGCGGCAGGAGAACATGGATCTGGCTGAGAAGCTGAAGAAGCTCATCGAGCAGTATGAGCTCAGAGAAGAGGTACGAGTGCTACTCCTGCCTCCCAAGCAGCTCAGTCCCAACGTGGAGCCTCTTCTCTGCTAACTGTAGGCGCGTTCACAGCGCACTACTTTTCACACTTTACTTCCGAAATGTTGCGTTCACACCAAAAAGAGCCGGAACTCAATTGAGAGCAGGGACTTTCGTGGGAGGAAAAGGTTCCTGTGTCCGATTGGCTGGGCGGAATGCAAACCACGCCCCGTCAAACTCCAGAAAGATTTTGTGAAGCCGCCATTTTATTATCCTCGCATTAGCATTATTAGCATTAGCATTAGCATTATTAGCATTAGCCCAGCGCGGAAACGCGGAGAGACTAACTTATGGCAACACAAAAGAAAACATGGGAGAGGAGGAGGTGTCGGCGATCTGAACTTAGTTCAACTAAAGAGTTCTCATGAACCTTTTGTGGGAAAGTGCTGCGGTGTGAAAGCGCCTCTTGAGTCGGTTTGCATGTGGCATTTAATTCAAAGCAGAAATTAAAATATGCTTAAACATGTCGGCCATTACACTAAACCACAGGGCAAGAAGACAATCAGTGTTAAATGAGCCACTTGCTTTCGGGGAGCCCTATTTCTGTCTTTCTTTGGCAATCATCGGCCGACCTGAACGATGTGTGTCCTGCATTAGATCAACGTTGATTACAATAGGCCTATTTGGTCGGACATCTTTTTTCTCATCTCGATGTCTTTTTCGTGTGCCTGGCTCTTAGTGCTTATAAATCACGGCTGGCTTCTCCCGGAATCCATTCTGGTGAAAGGTGCACTCCGGTGTGAGCGGCAGGAGATCAATATACTTTTTGCCTCTTTGCAAATCTCACATCCACATTGTTTTGAAACGCCATGGATACCTTTCATTCCACTCTCCATATGTTCTGTGTCCAGTTGAAAGGCAGGTCATGGGCATCGTCAGGTTCCCTAGCGCAGGTGGTGCCGGCGGCTGTGGCCGTTGTTGAAGCGTCTTCAGGCTCCGCATCGGCAGGCCTCTCCCTCGGGGCGGGGCGGTCAAACTCTACAGCCAGCCAACTCAAAGTTGTTCCGTTCACGTTGTCATTTTTAGACTCCTTCACTCCTTTGCTTGTGAATCCAGAAGCTGCGAGGCCTGGCTGTTTTCGTTTCGCCATATTTTTTATTACAAAGCCAGAGTTACAAAAATATCAGTTTGAAAATATACTCTCTTCTGGGGCGCCAAGCTCCCCCTGGCACCCCCCATTTCGAAAGAAAAGTAAACCAGCAGCACATATTAAGAGTTAGGGCTGGGTTCGTTAATCCGTACAAACTGGTGACGTTTACATTTTGAATGATCCCCCCCCCGCAGCACATAGACAAGGTGTTCAAGCACAAGGAGCTGCAGCAGCAGCTGATGGACGCCAAGCTGCAGAGGATCACGGAGATGATGAGAGAGGTGGAGGACAAGCAGCAGAGGGAGAGAGACTTTGTGAGTTCTTCTGTTTCTCTTCTCGTTCTGAGGCCGCATCCTTCATAGCATCCTTCATAGCAAATACTTAGCAGGTCGCTCCAATCACTGTCACAAAGTATTTAGGATATGAACTGACTGTGCTGTGACGCTTCAGCTGCTGCAAGATGCCACGGAGTCCAGGCGCAAGTGTGAGCTGATGAAGGAGCAGGAGACCCAGCTCAAACAGCAGGTACACACACACACACACACAGACACACACAAACACACACACACACTCACACACAGACACACACTCACACAGACACACACACACTCACACATGCACAGACACACACACACACACAGACACACACACCCACAGACACACACACACACACCACGTACAGGGGGATATCCTGGTGTGAGCCCAGCTCACAGTCTGACTTGTGTCCTTCCTCCATGTGTCCTTCCTGCTCTCCTCTCTTAGCTCTCGCTCTACATGGACAAGTTTGAGGAGTTCCAGAGCACTCTGGCTAAAAGCAACGAAGTCTTCACCACCTTCAGACAAGAGATGGAGAAGGTGACACACTTGCTGTTGGCTAGTTTGGGTCCCGCTGCGGTCACAGCTGTTAACTGTAGGCTCTCTCTCCAGATGACCAAGAAGATCAAGAAACTGGAGAAGGAGACGACGCAGTGGAGGAGCAAATGGGAGAGCAACAACCAGGCCCTGCTGCAGATGGCCGAGGAGGTGACTCATCACGCCCTCTGGTTTGGGTTGAGTGGGGGTAGTCAGGGCAACGGAAAGATACAATGATTGTTAGGAGTTAGGCACAGAACCAGAACCAGAACCAGAACCAGGGTCAGCCGAGTCGAGCGTCAAGCAGCAGCCTGGCTCGGTCCAAACAAGTGTTACAGCACCTCTCAAGCTCACTGGTGATATGTTCTACCAATAGGTCTATCTTTCACACACACACACACACACGCACGCACGCAGACACACACACACACACACACACACACACGCGTAAGATGATTGTATTAGGGAGAGTGATGTGCTCGAACACACACACATCTTCTTAGCCAAAAAGAATATTTCTAGCTCTTCTTCAAATACAGACATGACTCTTTTTTTCTTGCTCCTTATGAAACTAATGTTCGGGTTCTCCCTTTTCCCTAGAAAGGGACTTGTGTGTGTAATGGAAGTATGAACCTTTCTGATGTCCTCTTTTCCAACTTGTCTAAACTCATATCTGGGCACGTGAGGCTCCGCCCCCTCCAGATGGAGAGCTGTGACTCCGGGGCCTCGCACGACGCGTCCCTCACGTGTTCAAGCTGCTGTCTGGTGCCCTGTGTGACGGACATGCTGTTGTGTTGTAGAAAACTCTGCGTGACGGACACTTCAAAGCGCTGCAGGGGAAGCTGGAGCTGCTGGAGCGGCTGTGCAGAGCGCTGCAGAAGGAGAGGAACGACCTGAACAACCAGCTGAGCCTCCTGCAGGAGACCCCCGAGACCACGCAGGCCCCCGAGACCACGCAGGCCCCCGAAGCCCTGCCACGGGAGCCCTTCGTCAGTGAGGAGGCTGACGAGGAAGAGGGGGGGGGGAGGGGGAGGCACAGGGGCTGGAGGGGGAGGGCATCCACGAGGCTCCCAGGTCCCCTGAACTGGACCCCACGCCGGCTGCTACTCACACAACCACTGCTGCTGCTCCACCCAGCAGCCAGCCTGCACAGCCCCCCTCCCCCCAGGACTGACCTGCCTTTAGGCCTGTGTGTGGGTGAGGGGTTGGGCCTGTAGAGCTAATTCATGGGGTTAGATTTATTTCTCTTTATTTGTATTCTAGACTCTCCTGGTTTCCCCATATATATTTAGTTGGCTAGTTAAATTATTGTAAAACAAATGTGTTGCCATAAGGGAAGAAGTAGGCTAACATGGGGCATGTGGGGAACGCAAACGAATGATACAGAAGAAGACATATGTTGTTGTTGTTGTTGGTGTGATGCCCACTGAAGAAACAACTAAAGCTATATAAAGAGATTTTTTTTGATGGAAGAAAGTCATTTGATTTCCATACGGTCAGCTCAGCAGGCTGCACACAGAGGTGCCGTCGTGTGTCCTCTGGCAGGGTGGTCCGTCAAAGCAGCTCCTCACCCTTCAGTGCGTCTAGCTGATAACTCTCACCTGCTCCTTTGAGAATCACTCTCTTATTGTGGATAGAATGTGGCCATGTGTTCCTCTTCATGATCTCACACACCTCCACTTGAATGTGTGGTTTCCTAACCTCCTCCTTCTGGAGTTGTAGTCGGTGAGAATCAGGTTTTTGCTCCTCACCATAATCTCCCTTAAACGAGAACAAAGGCATAAGTCACTGTGTAGTTTGCTCCGAGCCTCGCAGTCCCATTGATTATTATCTGACTCCCCCCCTACTCCCTCCCATGTGTGATTGAATCATTTGCTCTTGCCTTGGCGCTGCCGCAGACTGACTCAGGTAATGTCAGAATCTACCTCTGCAGGTGAGGCTGAAGGGGAGGACGAGTCACCACAACTTTGGAGAGCTCTATTTCTGTTGGGGGACAAAAAGAGATTTGCCCACACCCCCTCTTTGATTGTACAATGTTCTTAAAGTCCTGTCTTGATTTTCAATAAACTTTTTGTAGAATTTGCAAAAACGTTGATTTATTTCCTGGATGTAAGAGTTAGGAACATGGGCGTTTCCATTTACCGCCACGGGAAGGTTTCATTTTAAAAACATTAAAGGTGGGGTCGGTCATTTTGGAGAAAGCAGCTCCAGCGCGCTAGAATTTGAAAATACACAGCCGGAAAAGATCTGCCACTTCTTCACAGAGCCTCCTCCAACACACACGTGACCTATGAGGGCACGAGATAAGTGTGCACAGATGGAAGGCTGACAGGCAGGTAGGCCATCCAGTCAATTTAGCAGGGCCGGCTCAGATGATTGATCGTGCTTTATACAGCGCCACGGCTTCCAGGCATGACGTTTTTTTAATGTATTTATTGTCAAAGCACTTAAGATATTCATTGCCATCGGGACGTTAAGAGGACTCCATGGAATATAACAAGTGTTTCCATCAGATTAATGATAAAAACCTAGAGGACATTATACAACTTCTGAAGTCCTCCTCCTGCTGCCTTGATATTATTCCAACAGGATTTTTCAAAGATGTTTTCCCTGCATGGCCTCAGATCTACTTCATATAGTAAACAAATCTCTTCACTCAGGTATTTTTCACAGGCCGTGAAAACTGCAGTCATTAAACCGCTCTTAAAAAAGAATAATCTAGATGCTTCAGTAATGAACAATTACAGGCCCATATCAAACCTGCCATTTCTAGGTAAAATCATTGAAAAAGTTGTTTTTCAACAGTTGAGTAATTTCTTGCATTTAAATAGTTGTTTCGATGTGTTCCAGTCAGGCTTTAGTCCAAACCACAGCACTGAGACTGCTCTTGTAAAGGTCTTCAATGACATCCACTTAAACACAGACAGTGGCAGAACTTCAGTGTTAGTATTATTAGATCTCAGTGCTGCGTTTGACACTGTTGACCACAGCATATTACTGGACCGACTGGAAAACTGGGTGGGACTTTCAGAAACAGTTCTAAATCGGTCCTACTTAAAAGATAGAAACAACTTTGTTTCTATAGGTAAATACACATCTGAGTTGACAAATATGACATGTGGGGTTCCTCAAGGCTCCATCTTGGGGCCTTTTCTCTTTAACATCTACATGCTACTCAGATAATGAAGAACAACACATTAAGTTACCATAGCTATGCAGATGACACACACATTTACGTAACAATTTCACCAGGAGACTATGCTCCAATTCAAACACTGAGTAAGTGCATTGAACAAATCAATGACTGGATGTGTCAGAACTTTCTCCAATTAAACAAAGATAAAACTGAGGTAATGGTTTTTGGAGCCAAGGCAGAACGTATAAAAGTTAGCGCTGAGCTTCAGCCTGCAATGTTCAAAACAGATAAAGCCAGAAATCTAGGTGTAGTCATGGACTCTGACCTGAGTTTCAACAGTCACATTAAAACAGTTACTAAATCAGCCTACTATCACCTAAAGAACATATCTAGGATTAAAAGACGAATGTCACAGCAGGATTTGGAAAAACTTGTCCATGCCTTTATCTTCAGTAGACTCGACTACTGCAATGGTGTCTTCACAGGTCTCACTAAAAAATCTATTAGGAAGCTGCAGCTGATTCAGAACGCCGCTGCTCGAGTCCTCACTAACACTAAGAAAGTGGATCACATCACTCCTGTTCTGAAGTCTTTACACTGGCTTCCTGTGTGTCAAAGAATAGATTTCAAAATACTGCTGCTGGTTTATAAAGCACTGAATGGTTTAGGCCCAAAATACATTACTGACCTCCTGCTAAATTATGAACCATCCGGATCTCTCAGGTCTTCAGGGACTGGTCAGCTTTCTGTCCCCAGAGTCAGAACTAAACATGGTAAAGCAGCGTTCAGTTATTATGCTCCAAATATCTGGAACAAACTCCCAGAAACCTGCAGGTCCGCTGCAACTCTGACTACTTTTAAATCCAGCAAGAAGACTTTTCCTTTTGACGCTGCTTTTAATTGAACTATTCATATCTTAAACTGCACTGTAACTTTTATCCATGTACTTTTTCTTTTAATGTTTAATTGAACTATTTATATTTTAGACTGTACTGTAACTTTTATCCATGTATTTTTCCTTAATGTTTATTTGATTAGCTTTTCTTTTTTAATGGTTAATGTCTTTCATTTATTTTTTTGTAAAGCACTTTGAATTGCCTTTCGTTGAAAAGTGCTCTATAAATAAACTTGCCTTGCTGAAATAAATTACGAAAGGTGTGGTAGGTAAGTTTGAGAAACCGGCTCGAGATCGCTAGAATTTGTAAATACACAACCGTAGAAAATCTGCCACTTCCTCACAGAGCCCCTCCTCCAACACACACGAACACGCACATGACCAATGAGGGCACGAGATAAGTTTGTGCCCCGATGGAAGGCCGACAGGCAGGTAGGCCATCCAATCCGTTTAGCCGGGCCGGTACTTTTTACAGTATTACGGCTTCTACAGATGACGTTTTTTTATGGATTTGTTGTCAAAGCACTTGAGATATTCATTGCCATCGGGATGTTAAGAGCATTCCATGGAATCTCGAGCCGGTTTCTGAAACTTACCTACCCCACCTTTAAAGAAACTCAAAATTCACATAAATGAGAAACTTCTCTTTGAAAAGTTATAAAAGTTTTATTGCAATTTGTGGTGCATGAAACAAAGAACAATTTCACATTATGTAACAACAAAAAGAGGAAAAGCAAAAATATGTCCGTTTCCCTCAAGTGCACTAATTGAGTCCCACAGCCTTCACCCTACCAAACTGAGCAGCCTATGTACCCTGTGAAGAGCAACACAGCCTCTTCTTCAAAGAACAGCCACTTAGGAAGGTGATGGAAGAGAAAAACAGCTATACATGGGGAAATCAGGTTGGCTTTTAACGGTGTTCACTCTGGACAGGTGTGGTCCGTTTCAGTTCAGTCTTCTACTGTCCAGGTTTCAGAACATATCTGTGTCTTAAGGGCAGCCTACTAGCTAGAGATGATCTTGATTTCATGTTGTTTTTGCACCAGCCCAATAGGATGATCCGACCATAACACCAGGGGCTTCTGCTCCCTGAACTGTGGAGGCACTAGCAGCTCCCTGGACTGTGGAGGCACTAGCAGCTCCACAGGCAGAACCTCCTCCTGCTGCTGAGCCACAGTCCAGGCTGTGTCTAACTCTATACTTTGTTCATTTAGAGCGGAGGGAGTACACTTGAAGTCAGAGAGGGAAACGACGGGCTGGGTGTGGAGCTCAGGGAATGGAGGGTGGGGGGAGCTTGATGGAGGGACACCAATGCCAAGCTGGGTTATGATCCCTGAGCCTCCAGCTCTGAAGCGGGGGTGTTGTCTGGCTCCTCATCGTTGTAGATGTTCTCGGCCTGGAGAGGAGAAGAGAGGGAGGACACACACACACACACACACACATTAATGCACACATCTGACAGTGTTCAATAAGACAAACCTCAGAACCCCTGGTCCTCCCTGAGGAGGGGTTCAGTGATGGTGAGCATCATCAGAGCTCCCACCACAAAGAGCTATGAGAGGTTGGAGTATAACAAACTGTTGTTGCTTTTCACACAACATTTTCCCGACCCATCAGTGGGGTATTTATCAGACTCGGGAGTCCTCCAGTCCTGCACTCGGACTCGCACTTGGTGGCACTGATGGACCCGGACATTAACGACCCGAAAGAGATATAGTCTCGAGCAGCTGTGAGGCGAGTTTCCATACCATGCGCCCCCATTATTCTCAGTCTAAAGACGTGCAGAGAAACACCCCGACTCGGACTCTCCGTGGGCGACTCGGACTCGAGGACTGACTCGACTACAACACCAGGGTTAACTAACCCTCTAACCCTGAAATATCTCATCAGGAAGCTGAAGTGTGAACGGCGGCTGTATTCACCATCTGCCAGACTTGCATGATGTTGTCCTCGGACACAGAGCAGATCACCCAGGGTTCATTGGGGTTCCAGGTGAAGTCAGAGATCTTGGCCGTGTGGCCCCCGTGGATGAACTGATGGAGGAAAGGAGGAAATTAGACACACCCTGCTGTGTGTGCTCAAAAGTCATTTCAGAGCACCACTCACCAACAGCTCGGGGGGGCCGTCCTCAGCATCTTCTGCCGACTGCTCCTCTCCGATTTTACTAGAAGAAAAGTGATCAAAAGGTGTGATTGACACAACAGCACGTAAAGTGTGCCTTTTCCTCTTTAACATCAGAGCGTTGGTTGGTCGCCATTAGGGCTGCACGATATTGGAAAAAACTTGCGATTTTTCCCCCTGCGATATAAAAACATACAGGAATTGAAGAAAAGACAGTTTTTCTTCCACAAACCACCCTTTCTTGAACTTTATGATACAATTGGTATTTTTTTTAACTATATTTAACCGGATGAAGGATTTTAGTCACGGACGTCTGGATCTGAAGTGATCAGAGCAACGAGCTGAGCTAGCTCGGTTAGCAGCGCCGAACTGCCTGCCTGGAGAAACACATGAAACTACTTTATTCAGTGTTTCTACCTTTAATCACCAGGTCCCTTTGCTCTGGAGATTTGACTGTGATCGGTGGTTTGCTGTGCATGCAGCTTCCACCTTTGAATTCCATGCCGTCACAGTAACCCATCCTATACAATGAACCATTGTTGTTCTCTACGGTCCACCAGGGTGACTTCTTGGAGGAATTAGATCATCTCCTCTCACACATCCCTGAATCTGGCCCTCCCGCTGTACTTCTCGAGACTTCAACCTCCAGACGGGGAAGATAGACGAACTAACATCTCTGTTAACTGCCTTTGCTTTCTCACTGTCTCTGTCCCCACCAACTCATAAAGCTGGCAATGTCCTTGAACTCATATTCTCAAGGAACTGCGCTACTTCTAACCTCTCTGTAAACCCGCTCCACACATCCGATCACTTCTTCATTTCATTCTCTCTACCCCTTCCCAAACATAACAAACGAATCTCTTCTCATCCTGCACCTGTCCGCCGTAACCTCCGTTCACTCTCCCCCTCTACCTGTGCCTCATCGGTGCTCTCAGCCCTCTCTTCCTCTGACTCGTTCCAACTCCTGCCTCCAAACTCTGCTGCGGAAGCTCTCCTCTCTACTCTCTCATCCTCTCTGGACTCTCTCTGTCCTCTCACATCTCGGCAGGCTCGTCAGTCCCCTCCTGCTCCCTGGCTAAATGACACACTGCGTGCTAATAGAACCATCCTTCGGGCAGCAGAGCGGAAACGGTGGGAACCTCCTAACCTATCAGGCTCTCCTCTCCTCTTTCTCTGCTTTGATCTCTCAGACAAAAAGCACTTTCTTTCAAGATAAGATCCAATCTTCCTATTCCAATCCTAAAAAACTATTTTCCATCTTCTCCACCCTCTTGGACCCCCCCAAAGCCCCTTTCCCCTCCTCCCTCTTGGACCCTCCCGCTCAGAGACCCAGGTCGTCGCACGCATCTCTGCTTGTTTAGCTGACATCTCTCAGTGGATGTCTGATCATCACCTCAAGCTCAACCTTGACAAGACTGAACTGCTTTTCCTTCCGGGAAAAGATTGTCCCACTCTTGACCTGACTATCGACATCGGCACCTCTGTTGTTTCCCCGACCCAGACTGCAAGGAATCTGGGTGTGACCCTAGATAACAACCTGTCCTTCACTGCAAACATCGCTGCTACAACCCGCTGCTGCAGATACACGCTTTACAACATCAGGAGGATGCGTCCCCAGCTGACCCAGCTTCTGGTCCAGGCTTTCGTCACCTCACGCCTAGACTACTGCAACTCCCTCCTGGCTAGTCTACCTGCATGTGCCATCCGACCTCTGCAGCTCATCCAGAATGCAGCGGCTCGTCTGGTCTTCAACCTTCCTAAATTTTCCCACACCACTCCGCTCCCTTCACTAGCTTCCGGTAACTGCTAGAATCCACTTCAAGACACTGGTACTTGCGTACCATGCTGCGAATGGATCTGGCCCTTCCTACATCCAGGACATGGTTAAACCGTACACCCCAGCGCGTGCTCTACGCTCTGCATCAGCCAAATGACTCGCTGCACCCTCGCTGCGAGGGGGACCCAAGCTATCCTGGCTCCAAGATGGTGGAATGAGCTCCCCATTGACATCAGGACAGCAGAAAGCTTGCACATCTTCCGGCGCAGACTGAAAACTCACCTCTTTCGACTCCACCTCGAGCGATAGAACTACTAACAGAGCACTTATATACTATTAAAGGACTGGCTTACCTAAAGCCAGTTGAGTAGCACTTGAAATACTTGGCTCTATGAAACCTGATGTTCTTATATGATTCCGTTTTCTTCAAGGTTGTGTCTTCCTGGTCGAATGCACTTATTGTAAGTCGCTTTGGATAAAAGCGTCAGCTAAATGTAATGTAATGCAGAGCCTGCATGTCACTCACTCAAGTCCCCCTGATATGAGAGCCGTGCAAGTTTTCCTTTTGTAGCAAGCAGCAAAAATAATTGTAACATGACGTGTTTGAGTTCATTTGCCTACTTTTTTTTTAATCGCACGTCCACGCGATTATCGTCACGACACGATATATTGTGCAGCGCTAGTCACCATTATTAAAAGCTACTTGTTGTTGTATTAAGCTATTTAGCATATCATTACAGCCGTATGATAACAACTTGAACACCCTGCAGTATTAACCCTGTGCTCAATGTCATCAAATGTAAAGTAAACATTAGCATCAACATGCATGTGATGTTAGAAAGCAGACAAGTCAGAATTAGAGGTAGACTGATACATGAGAAATCAGCTGGGGGGCTCAAATCGTGACATTGCTAAATTGAATACAGAACTGCCCGCTTCATTCTGAGTGTCCATTAGAAACTTCAGAGCACTGACTGCTCTTTTCCTGCGTTAATGCCCGACTCATGGTCAGAACGCTGTAGGGAAAGAATGAAGCCTCCATGACCAGCATGTTGCTCTGCCAGAGAGCAGAGTGCTTGTGCTGATTGAATATTTAGTTCAAACTGTCCAAAACAATTGCATGTACATTTAAAGAAATGGATTATGGGTATGTTTTTACCTGAGGTCCCAGACGTTGAGGCGTCGGTCGGTGCCACTGGAGGCCAGGATGGTCTCGTTGTGAGGAGACCATTGTACCTGAGGGGGGGACACTCAGTCACTGCACCTCAGTGTGATGGAGGTGTGCATGGACGCTTTGTCGAAACTCACAAAACCGTACATTGGAACACTTTGGGATTGTGTTCCATAAATGAAAGCATTCACACAAACGGGGGTCTGCCTGTTTGGGGTCAGAAGCACCGTTCCTGTGGACCGCCACAGACCTCAGTCCATCAGACTGTTCTGATATCTAAAGCCTCACGGTAAATGTACAACAAAATGAAGTCCATGATATCTTAGTGTTACTTCATGTCGGCACCATGGCCCGGTTCAAAGCAAGAACAGGAGCCGCTAGGTCTCGTGCTCACTAGCTGGCAGGATTGCATTTACATTGTTCTCCACAGCACGAGCTAGCTGGAGCACGTTTCCAATCCCCGACTGTGGTGTGGTGTGATTCCATACATCGAGACTATGACTATTGAATTGACAGCTTATCATAACCTAGGTGTGTTTTCTATATTAATGACACCTTCTTTCTAACAAGACATTTTGAAGCTTTGAAGTTCTTACCTGGAAGATTTCATCTTTGTGGGACTCGAAGGAGTGGAGCTTCAGTTTGAGGTTCCTCAGATCCCACAGTGCCACAGTCTGAAATACAAAACAAGCTTAGCATGAAATACTCAGTCACACTTATTCAACGCATTTGAGTTCAGAGTCCAGTGTTTTCTCCCGTACCTTATCAGCGGAGCCAGTAGCCAGGATGAACTCGCTGTAGGGGTTGAAGCTCAGGCAGTTGACCTCAGCAGTGTGAGCGTCCACCGCGTGGCTGGCTTTGGACGTGGTGCTGGACCGAGTGTCCCATCTGGGGCAGGGTTCAAGAGTCAGAGGCAGCAGCACAAAACCACAAACTCAAACGTGGAGCAGAGCCAGACCACAAAGTGCACACTCAGCATTCACACTCACATCATGAGCTTCTGGTCGTCAGCCACAGAGCCAAACAGGGACTCGTGGAGCAGGTGCCAGGAGACATCCTCCACCACGGCTGTGTGTCCGGTGAAGATGGTCTTGGCGTCCACGATCTTCCCTTCCTTTGTGCCCGCCCCTATGTCCCAGAGACAGATGGTCTGCCGAGTAAGGAAATGGGGATCAGTCACTTCTTTGACCACTGGTCAGACCAACGTACACTAAAGGGCGGGCTGATGGAATCCCTGCTGAACAAGTGCTTTTCAACTCTGATCGTCTCGTGTTCGCAGTGGCATGGCTGCGTCTCAACAGGCTGGCAACTATAGCAGGCAATGTGACAGCTGAGAGAGTTGTGAATGGTACAGCTTCATTTCATTCAGCCCCTCACTGAGCCTAACCTTACAGCACTAAACAGGTGCACTCGTGTCCTGCTGAGCTGCTCTGACGGCACTGTCTCTATCTTCCTCTTCAAAAGGTGCCATCTGAACAATAGAGCTAGTATTGGTAAATCAACGACATTTCAACAAATGAACTAACACGACGAACAGAATGTGAAGGGCTACAGTTCTGATGATATACGAAAGATGAGCATGCTTAGCAGCCCGTCCTGTGGCACCAGGTGCTCCTCTAGAAGCCACAGTGAGTCACTGGAGAGCACATTTCTGTCTGTGCAGAAGATGAAGAATCACCATCAACTTCATTGCCAGGTATGTTTACACATTTAGGCATTTACACACAAATGTAAATATACAAAGAACCTTGAAGTAACACTAAAACACTTGAATATAATGAATATATGGCGACATGTGGAAAATACGTGGAGCCGTGTGTCGATAATGCAGCTGTCACGTTAGATTTGGTGTATTGGACTAAATGAAGTAACAGAAACAAGGAGGTCTAGGATGAAGGCAGGCTCCTTCCCTTTGAGGCCATGAGGCTTCAGACCTTTGGATGAATACTGCAAAGGCTAAAACACAGCCAAGACGAGGAAAATAACCACGTACAGTACATTAGTATAGTATTGAAGTGCTTCCATTTGTCGTGTGCGTAATAGGGCTGCACATGAATGGAACTGAACTGAAGTCATGGCATGGAACAGGGCAACAGCCAAACGGTGCTCCGATAGCCTCGGTGGGAAGCGTCTAAGGGGTTCTTCTGGACCGGCCTCTCCTCTGCTCTAAGGAACCAGGGCTCCAAAGGCATCTTTCAGGTGTACACTCACATGGTCATCAGAGGCACTGAGGAGGTTGCCGCTGAGGTTTGGGTTCCAGGAAAGGCCATACCCTTCTTTCTGGTGACCTTTCAGCCTTAAGTCAGGACTGCACTCCCCACTGGGATCTGAAGCGCACAAAGCAAGACTGTGTTTACCTTCAGGGTGTGTGATTACCTGGAGTCAAGTGCATAGTATACGAGCACAGCAGAGATCTCACCTGGCTTGGCAGGGTGCTTATTGTAGTCGAACACCAGCACGTCAGAGGTGGGCGTCTTGGTGGCGATGATGCAGTGATTCTGTGGCATGTAGCGCGCTCTGTTCACCTCCCCCTCATGGTTGATCTTGATTTCAATCTCAATCTTCCCACTCACAGAACCAAAGCCACCGAATTCTGATAAGAGATCCAATAAGACTTTAGCACACCCGAGCAGGTCTGTGGACACCAGCTGGTCAGTTAGTTCATGTTAGTGGGGCTGATCTTCTATTAGCTCGTACATATCAATTATTGCTGTGAGCGGAAATTGCGTGCTATGACGTGGAGCCTGGTCTCGACATCTTTCAGGATCCTAGCCTCACTGCGTTCTCTCTTTCTGATGTGTGCCTGCGTGTCTCTCGCTTTTATTCACAAGTGCAACCAAATGTGCCGGGAAACAGTTCATTCGTCAACCATTTTGAAAATGACCATTTTGAATGGTTTTTCTAAGCCGCATGCATGTCGATATTATACAGGCCACTATCTCAAATAAAAACCTTTTGCCTTTGTGTGATGCACATTAGCAACTACCATATTGGTATTGGCCACAACAAATAAACAAACAAACAATGACTTGTTTTTGGCCATTAAATCCCAGTTAAAGCAGTTTTAAGTGCCACTGAAGCCGGTACACTTCACTACGAGGAACGACATGCTTGCCAAAATCTGTATTTCCAGATGACAGAAACCCGTTATGTAATTGTGCCATCCTCAGAGCTGGTTTTTGGGCAAAGCTTCGGGCAGCGGTGCTCAGGCACCACCTGGAAGCTGGACTTGAAATGGAAAAGGAGAGACTCCCAAACTAAGATTATACCCCTTTATTTTGAAATGTATGCTAGACCGGTTTTGTGTGTAAGGAAACGTAAACTGTACCTTAAGATTATTCGGAAGCCAGACTAACATACTAACACTTCCACCCACAGAGCAGTGAGCCTTCAGTCACAGCAGGGCACCATCAACATACCTGCTGGAAGACAGAATAACAGAGTCAGCACAAACCATTGAATGAAACATTATGACTCCCTCACTTCATCAAAGGTCTGACCCGCACGGTGCTCAGAGCACACCTGCACTCTTGACCTGGCCATTAGTTTAACGAGCAGCTATTCAGATGTGACTCCTGGCGTAACTACCTCCTTTTTCGCTGTCGTAGTGCGAGGCATCAAACTGGGCGTCGTCGTTTGGTACCTGCACACTGGCAATCACAAGGTGGTTCTGCTCATCTGATGTGTGGGTCCCCAGAACCAGCCTGTGGACGGCGTAGTCCTTCCCCTCGGGCCTGCAGAGAGCCAAGCAGAAGAGGCTTTAGATCTGTACTGTGTAACAAAGATGGCTTCCCTTTCAGTTCAACATGAGAGGCTTTAAAGTTCTCACAGACACGCCTGGACTGTTAGAGAGTTCCGATAGTAAAAGGGAAATATTAAGTTGTGTCTGTCCAACTCCTGGCCAGATGTTGACTTTGATGCACAGTTGTGTTGTTAGCGAGCCCAGGAGAGGACCACCAGAACTGGATGCTGAGGGAAAACACCCAAAAGGAGAACCCTGAGCTCCATAACCATGTCGAGTTATGCAGGAGCAGAGCCACTCAGCTAGGACAGCGGCCGGAGGACACAGGCCATAACAAGTAGATTGACACGACACTGCTGTTAGTGTTCAAACCACGTCAAATGTAAATACCTGGTGACATCTGGGAGCCACTGGACGGTGAGACTAGGCCACTCCAGCGCATGGGTCATCACCAGGTCGTACAGGAAGGGTGTGTTTTTCTTCCAGATCTTGTACTCTTCGTTGATGACCCTTTCTTCCACTGCATCGTCATACACTAATAGAACAACATGGAGTCAGGTACAGCAAACAGAGGCAACTAATGTGTATGTATAATCAGCAGATTGATGTGCTGTGTATTAAGCACACACAGGCTAGGGTTACATGGTAGAAGCATTCTGGTGCTGGTGGGGAAACGAGGTTCAGCCCGGGAGATGCGCAGGGGATACAGGCTATGGTTACATCAGGTCTATTTTAAACTATTCAAGCCATCTTACTTACATGTTAACGCTGATATGTGACAGAAGTTTGATAACAACGTCAATAAAAAAATAGCTGATAGGGTGGTTACTCTATATTATTAACCATTTTCCCTTCATAACTTTTACAGCTCGCGACCACCCACTGACGTCACGGTGTGTGTAGGTGGGGGGGCTGGGGCAGCGTCACAACATGCACACACTTTCAATGCAATTCATTCCTGTCTGGGCCATTGGAATGAATTAACAGAGCATATTACTGACATGACCTTATTTTTAAAACACACAACCGAAAACAGCACACAGACATGCTCAAAGCATCGACACTCCTGCTGATAGGGCTTCACTAAGCTAGCATATGATGCTAGCACCCATAGCAGTGTTAAACGGCCGAGCCGCTAACACAAAGCGGTGCACGAGGAAAACAGGCCACCATATGTAGTTCTAGTAAACCTACCCTCTTTATCCGCCATGTTCTACCCTCTGCACGTTGTCACGATGCTCGAAAGCAAAGGAACTAAGTAGACGCTGTTATAGTGGACACTCCTGTTCCCCTAGCTAATACTGCTTTGGTTGTACACCACTACAAAAGTAGGCTCCTTCCTTTTCAGCGCCGAATATCTCTGTAACTATTACGCATGCGTCAACGTGCGAGTGCCAACGAGGGACAATGCTGCGTGCGGACTGCGCATGGGGAAAGGGTGCTGCGCAGACAGGTTCCTGCCTCCTCTGAAAAGGGCAACAGCACTCGGACCGATGGCATGAAGTGAGGGGGCCAATGTACCCGCTTCGCCCACTTTTCTCAGACTTCATCTCAACTACACACCTGTACAGTTTTGTGAATGCAATGCATCTTAAAAATATATGACAATATCACAGTCACAAAATCTTCTTCTGTGCAATTTGAAAGTAGTCAATTAATAACAAATTAATTGGCATAGTGATTCATAACTTATACCTAATATACATTACATTACATTACATTGAATTTAGCTGACACTTTTATCCAAAGCGACTTACAATAAGTACATTCGACCAGGAAGGCAAGGCAAGGCAGGCAAGGCAAGTTTATTTATAGAGCACTTTTCAATGCAAGGCAATTCAAAGTGCTTTACAAAAAAAAATGAAAGACATTAAGCATTAAAAAAGAAAAGCTAATCAAATAAACATTAAGGAAAAATACATGGATAAAAGTTACAGTGCAGTCTAAAATATAAATAGTTCAATTAAACATTACAAGAAAAAGTACATGGATAAAAGTTACAGTGCAGTTTAAGATATGAATAGTTCAATTAAAAGCAGCGACAAAAAGAAAAGTCTTCAGCCTGGATTTAAAAGTAGTAAGAGTTGCAGCGGACCTGCAGGTTTCTGGGAGTTTGTTCCAGATATTTGGAGCATAATAACTGAACGCTGCTTTACCATGTTTAGTTCTGACTCTGGGGACAGAAAGCTGACCAGTCCCTGAAGACCTGAGAGATCTGGATGGTTTATAATTTAGCAGGAGGTCAGTAATGTATTTTGGGCCTAAACCATTCAGTACTTTATAAACCAGCAGCAGTATTTTGAAATATATTCTTTGACACACAGGAAGCCAGTGTAAAGACTTCAGAACAGGAGTGATGTGATCCACTTTATTAGTGTTAGTGAGGACTCGAGCAGCGGCGTTCTGAATCAGCTGCAGTTTTCTAATAGATTTTTTAGTGAGACCTGTGAAGACACCAATGCAGTAGTCGAGTCTACTGAAGATAAAGGCATGGACAAGTTTTTCCAAATCCTGCTGTGACATTAGTCTTTTAATCCTAGATATATTCTTTAGGTGATAGTAGGCTGATTTAGTAACTGTTTTAATGTGACTGTTGAAACTCAGGTCAGAGTCCATGACTACACCTTGATTTCTGGCTTTATCTGTTGGTTTGAACATTGCAGACGGAAGCTCAGCGCTAACTTTTAAACGTTCTGCCTTGGCTCCAAAAACCATTACCTCAGTTTTATCTTTGTTTAATTGGAGAAAGTTCTGACACATCCAGTCATTGATTTGTTCAATGCACTTACTCAGTGTTTGAATTGGAGCATAGTCTCCTGGTGAAATTGTTACGTAAATGTGTGTGTCATCTGCATAGCTATAGTAACTTATTTTGTTGTTCTTCATTATCTGAGCCAGTGGTAGCATGTAGATGTTAAAGAGAAGAGGCCCCAAGATGGAGCCTTGAGGAACCCCACATGTCATATTTGTCAACTCAGATGTGTATTTACCTATAGAAACAAAGTTGTTTCTATCCTTTAAGTAGGATTCAAACCAATTTAGAACTGTTTCCGAAAGTTCCACCCAGTTTTCCAGTCGGTCTAGTAATATGCTGTGGTCAACAGTGTCAAACGCAGCACTGAGATCTAATAATACTAACACTGAAGTTCTGCCACTGTCTGTGTTTAAGTGGATGTCGTTAAAGACCTTTACAAGAGCAGTCTCAGTGCTGTGGTTTGGACGAAAGCCTGACTAGAACACATCGAAACAACTATTTAAATGCAAGAAATTACTCAACTGTTGAAAAACAACTTTTTCAATGATTTTACCTAGAAATGGCAGGTTTGATATGGGCCTGTAATTGTTCATTACTGAAGCATCTAGATTATTCTTTTTTAAGAGCGGTTTAATGACTGCAGTTTTCAGGGCCTGTGGAAAAATACCTGAGTGAGGCCATGCAAGGCAAAACATCTTTGAAAAATCCTGTTGGAATAATATCAAGGCAGCAGGAGGAGGATTTCAGAAGTTGTATAATGTCCTCCAGGTTTTTATCATTAATCTGATGGAATTGTGTCATGATGTCTGAATTGATGTTAAGTGGACACAGAGACAACACATTTGCTGTTCCTGATGCAGAGGCACTGACTGCTTGTCTGATTTTCTGAATTTTGTCAGTGAAAAAGGAGGAAAAATCATTGCACGCCCTGGTGGTTAGAAATTCAGAGGCTACTGACACTGGGGGGTTAGTTAGTCTGTTGACGGTAGCAAACAAGGCACGTGCATTGTTTTTGTTTTTGGTAATGATGTCAGAGAAGAATGATTGTCGTGCGTTTTTCAATTCCAAATTATAAAGGCCAAGTCTCTCTTTATAAATGTCAAAGTGAACCTGGAGAAAACATTTCCCTAGTATTTTCAGTTAAATATCGCTTAGTGGTTACCTCTTTTTGAACACTTGTGTGAACAGAAATAGAGCTCTAGGAAGACACAACCTTGAAGAAAACAGAATCATATAAGTACATCAGGTTTCATAGAGCCAAGTATTTCAAGTGCTACTCAACTGGCTGTAGATAAGCCAGTCCTTTATTCGTATATAAGTGCTCTGTTAGCAGTTCTTTGTTAGTAATTCTATCGCTCGAGGTGGAGTCAAAAGAGATGAGTTTTCAGTCTGCGCCGGAAGGTGTGTAAGCTTTCTGTATATACAGTATGAGTATTACTGATATAAAGTACATTATGGGTATATGATGCACAGTAGATGACACTATATCTCCAGTCATGTATGTGAAATAAAATGCTAATATTTGGTGAGAAATCAGAAGTGAATCAGACATCAGCGACCATGCTAATTTTAGCATTGTAACTGGATGCATGGTAACCACATGTTAACATAACTGTGGCCTTAGCTCAAACTTAAAGTGGACCTATCATGCTATATTTGAGTAATATATTGTAGGGCCGTACCTACATAAAACATGTCTGTGATTTATTTTTTTCATAATACCAAACAGATCCTGCATTTTAGCCATGCCTCATTTCACTCTATTTGCTCTTTTTCAGCCCTGTTTTTGCAAGGGCTGCATCTGAGAAGTCTTCTTTGCTGCTTTTGTGGCAGACTACAGCGCCACCTACAGGCCTGGCATATGTACTACAGCGTCTCCAGCGCTTTCGAACGGCAATGGCCATGGCTGTCTCCTCCTGATAGGTTGAGAGGTGCCCATATGGGCGGAGCTCCTCGTTCCTGACGTCAGAGAATTTTCAAATCTGCATCAGTCTGGATCAGATCCGTTGCAGCCTCGTTTTTAGAGATGTGGGTATGGAGGAAAAGAGAGAGGGTTGTGTTTTCTGACACTCCGGGGACACATCTTCATGTATAAAAGACGTACAAAAGTGCATTTTGCATGATAGGTCCCCTTTAAGGTGAGCTACACAGCAACGCAGTGTTTTTCAACCTCCCTTGAAAATGTTTATACTTTTGTCCCCTAAGTGGTAGGACCTTATGGCGCTTTTCCACTGCAGGGCCTCACACGGCGTAGTACGGTATGGTTAGACCTTGGTAGGCCAGGCTCACTTCATGAGGCGTTTCCATTACAGTTTAGTTACTGGGGTAGTAGCTATAGTAACGCAGTGTAGGCGGGGCGATCGGCTGTTCGGCGGGCGGAGCGATGCTGCGTAAAACTGCTGTGACGTCATCTTCAATGCAAACCACAAAACAAAAACATCAGCCGTTAGCTCTTAGCACTCAGAGCTCACAGCTTTTCATATCTGTTCAGAAACTAGACAAAAGTTAAACAAGTACAAATCACAGACTGCCTGTGACATGGTGAATACAGTCGCTGCTTTATTTATGTCTGTAGCTCGTTGTTGTGAGTGTGGACGGTCGGAGCATATACTGTGTTAGCTTAGCCTGATCGATCCGATCTCCGCACACGCATTTTAAAAGGTTTTTCGCCTGCTGTCTGTCTGCAGACTTGTCAAAGCATTAATTCATAGTTTTTACTAACCGGTATCAGTATGTTGTTACTTCGGCATCATGTTGAAACGTATATTACAATTAAATCACAGTAAAATATGTTCATCTTGTTGTAGTTGTAGGTAGCCCCCTCTTGCCAGTGATTCTCTCTGACCAATCAGCAGTCGAGTGTTTACGTCACTAGTTTAGCATATTCAGCCCGGTTGTTGGCCCGGTAAGAACCTTGATTTTGGAGTGCCAGAAAAAAGTAATCCTGAGCCGGAACTACCCCTAGAGGAAAAGCAAAAAAAAGCCGTGCTACGCGCTGCAGTGGAAAAGCGCCATTAGAAAGGAACACACTTTTAGTTTTGTAGTGGGAAATAACCACGAAAGCCTCATTATGATTCCCAATGAGTTTATTTTATAAAAATTCCATCATAAACAGCAAAAACAGTTTATAGTTAATAACACATATTGAAAACGCAAAACATGTTCCAAATATAAGCATAAAAGGATATAAAGGAAATGAAAGAAGCATGAGTTTACACACAGAATGGGCCTCATCACAACATAAGTAGGTCTTTATCTCAGGACAACAGAAGCAAAGTCAAGGCAACTGGCACAGAGTTCAAAGACACAGTATTATCGTGTGATCTTAACAGAGACGATGATATCTGGGGACTGAAAAGGCCTTTAAACTAGGACACAATGAACACGTTCCTATGACAATCATCTCGAGTACAGTAGAGCATGCCACTATAGAAGCTTTGAAATATACAGTGATCTATTCCACAGATACACAGAAGAACAGATGTATCACTACAACAAAAGTAAATAGACAGATACATCTGTGTAACCCAGTTGTGCACAACACTTGATACATGTATCTGTATTTCCATTCATCCTTTTCTGGTTACATAAAAGAGTAACATATATGATGATGAATAATGTTTGACAGTTATTAAAGAATCCATTAGTCCCTCCCATAATTACCTAATATAAAAAAGCTATCTCAAGCTACAACTACAGTGAAATACCCAACATATATCATATATGGTAAGAGAGTATATAAATACAGTATGTAGAACCTGTCAAATGATTTTCTACACATTGACAGACGTAATCAGTCGTGCAGTATCTGTATATGAAGTATGATTACTGGTGGATGGCTATCTACTGTGAGATGGTTTCATCTGGCCTTATGTGACATGTTGTATAACCATTGTATTACATCCTGTTACACACAGAGTGAATGCACTGATAATGTATTTCCATTGTGACTATTCCATTGTTTCACTAACTACTTGAAGTGACCTTCTGAGCACATGTGATAAGTCTTGCTCAAACGATGTATGAAGCCTGATTACCTCTCGGCCACTGACATGAGTTCTGTTCTGGGTCAGTGCTTGGCCAATGTGGTTCATATTTGCTTCAACTTTTGGACAAGTTATGAAACATTTTTCTTTCAACTGACCATAGGCCTGTCGTCATGATGTCCCCGATTACGCTTGAATAATAACAACCATGTCAGACTGCATTGGAGCTGTGCTCATATTACTGCTATATTTCTGAACACCAGCCAGCTGCTGTCGGACCGTCTCACCAGTAACGTCCGCTTCTGTCCCCATAAATATTATTTTCAGTTTTATTTGACAATGTTTGGCAACATAGAGGATTGTATAAGGTGAAGTTTCTCTTGAATGTCAAACTCAAGGCCCGGGGGCCAAATCCGGCCCTTGGTGGTTTAATTTCGGCCCGCAGGATCATTTCTAATTACTATTCGATCTGGCCCGCCGGTATATTGCACGCACACCTTCACTCCATCCTGAGGGTCTCCTCCGCTCAGAGCCTGAGCCCAAACATTGATGACCTTGCACCCGAGATGAGACGCCAAGTATCTGAGCTAGCATCTCAGAGCAGCACAGTGACTTTACGGATGTTTCTTTTTTGCACTTTCTCTCACGACAACAGGGCATGTTTGGTTTTCTCTTTGTGGGAAATAGTTTTGTTGAAGCTGTAATCATAAGAAATGACTCTGGAAAAGCTGCAGATAGAGCCATAAGAAATGAATGCAACTGATTATTTAATGTTTAATGTTGTTTTTATAGGCAATAATTTAAGCTTTGTTAGTTCCAGGTTTAATATGTGCAATAAGTTCATTTCAATAAGTTCTGCAATAAACATTGAACCAGTCCGGCCCTCCACTAGCACCCATGTTTATTATTTTAGCCCACTGTGTGTTTGAGTTTGACACCCCATAATGTTAGCCTAGCCATTGAAGCTATCTGACAATTTAATTTCAAAAAGTAGAGCCAACATACACAACACAATTTAACAACTTTATACTGTCGCCATGAGCTGCCCCAGACTCCAACCTACGCAGCTCTTGGATCTTGCCGAGCAAATAGTCGCTGCTTAAGTTGAACCAATTTTTGGGGCCGAGAACAATGAAAACAATTTTGCAATTGGTCACTGGATCCGAGCCGGCCCTGGCTCACTGGAAAAGGGCTACCAGGAAGCTATTGTATTATATATCTCAATGGAGTTTTCCAGTGAAGCAACAGATTTAGGTTAACTATTGCTGTTATTAAAAAGGGGAAAGGAAGCCAACCACCAACAATGACTTCCCACGGTTAGATACTGTAAGGGGCAGACCCACAATTTCAAACATTCTGATTGAGCTACAAAGTTTGAGCCTGGTAGAGAAAAGGCTCTATATCTGCTGCCAATAAAACACAAAATAGTTCAAGTTATGTACTTATGCCCCTTTAAATATAACATGTTCCACATGTTGTTAACAATATCTTGTAATGAAATAGTTGCTGGATAAAAGCGATTACAATTCCTAATCAGTGTATTTCCGAGAGGTGAGAAAGGCTTTGCTTTGACTTCCGACACAGCCCTTAGCATGAAGCCCAGGCATCCTTAGGATGACTGACGCCAGTGGCAGTGTTCATGGATGCTTCGTACAGTCACTTACAGGAGGGTCAGCCGGGAGGTTGAGGTGACCGTGGCAACCAGTAGATGGTGCTGATCAAAAGTCAGGTTGTAGATTCACGTGCAAAGAATGGTTTCTCCTTCCGGCTTTCTTCCCTTAATGTTGTTCTCGGAGCAGCTGGTTCAGGGAGAGATCAGAATTAAGAAACACGGCAACAACAGAAGCATTTAAAATACTACGGAATGCTAATAAAACATAAAAGAGGTATCTGTAGATAATTGTTTTTAGGATGAAGCACAGTAGTAACTACACTTGTAGATCAATAGTAACACATTGTTATGTTCTTAATAAATCATCACGTAATGTTGATACGGGGGCGAACAGGTGTTTCAGACATTCAGTCACGGGTGCAGTCATGTCAAGTACGGAATACAAATCACTTCAGAAAATGTGAATGCCACTCAAACAGTTGAAGCGAGGGGTTATAGAAGATCCTTTCGGTATTCATCTCGATTAGGACTCATGCCTTGCCTTGGTCTGTGAAGCATAGCACAAATGAGCGAGCATTATTGCAAATATTCTTTTTACCTTTGTAGATTTTTCAGGTATCTGTACTTTACTTATGTATTTATTTTTCTGACGACTTCTTACATTAGTATACACCAGGAAGAGAAAAGGAATCAGAAAGGTTGCTTTATTGTGTCAATGAACAGCTACGTATCATAATGACTTTGTATGTCCCTGTGGAAACATGCGTCTCCCTACATTTTAACATTTTCAAAACAGGCTCGTTACTTTCGTTTAATGCATGTGAGGTGAATTAAGGGCCTTCCCCGACATCAAGACTGATTTAAAACTAAATGGATGTGACAAGTAGAGAGGACGAGCCATGGTGTGCAGATCATGCTCGACAGACGAAAACAACGTAAAAGACGTATGACGAAGCAGCTTGGCAGAGACGGGAGAAAGGTCTAACGGCATAATGTCCAAGAGTAACGCAGGTACAGTCAGCCACAGGACGAATGAAGATTACATCGACAGAGGCGATTCATCAGACCACCAGCAAGACATCCCGCATCCATGGCCTTACTTAAGGCAGAGGTTTGAAGTTGTGGGCGCAGAAAATGCACTATAATCATTTTAGGTGGATTTGTTTAGGCCTATATTAAGGCAAAGGAACCCATCTACAATGTTATACAGCAAATACAGGTACTTTGTTTTTGTTGTTCACACTGAATACATTCAGAACGGCAGTAATACAAGTTGAAATGAAGCTTCTTTTCAATTATATTAATATGATGCAAGGTTCAGTTAGTTTTGCACAAAAACAGCCAGTTTAAAAGTTACTTTTTACTGTGAGTACATTTCAGAGACTGTACTTTTACCTAAATAAAATGTTGAATCAGTACTTCTACTTTTAGCAAAGTACTTTTTTACACAAGTATCTATACTTCTACTTGAATGGACTCGATCTTGACCTGATCGTCCTGTCACGTGTTTCACATGTAACCAGGGGAACCCAACAGGTCGATCGCACTGACCGATCTGGTTCCCCCGATGTAAACAGTATCTGGTAACTACTAGTGTAGTGCAGTAAAAACTCCAATACATGGTCCAAAATGTAGGAAGCAGGAAGGAGTATAAAGTAGCATTACATGTAAATACTCAAGTAAAGTACAAGTATGACAAAATAATACTTAAGTACAGTACTTCAGTCAATCAACGTAGTTAATTCCACCATCTGTAGTATTACATTTGCTGCTTCAACCCTAAACCAATCAGGGCTGAACTCTGTAGGACTGGTACTTGAAAGTGTGCAGTGTTGAGTAAGCCATGATGAATGATTAGTGTGCTAAATACATAAGCTGTTGATCTCACCTTACTGCCGGTGGTGTTCTGGATGATGCCGTTGTCGGGGTCTCCTCCCTCTGAGCCGCTCTTCTGGTCCTCATCTTTCCCATCCTTCTCCCGGTCGTCCTGTCCCGATGAGATCCGCGACAGCTTGGGGGATTTCTGCCAGACACATAGTCCATACAGTCAATGACAATAAATACGTTCCATAGAAAGTGACTTATTTCACCTTGAAAATACAGATTAGAATTGATATTAAAGTCATAAAGCCTAAATGCGTCACAAGCTCAATTTTAAAATATAATAATTGTACCATTGGTCAGTGTGTGCACTGTATGCCATGCAGTTTGTGTGCAATGTATAACATTTAGTCAAAAGCAAGTAGTTATTTCCCGTAGCCTTTTCAAAGTATCACT
Organism: Champsocephalus esox; assembly: GCA_036324585.1. Classification (NCBI taxonomy): domain Eukaryota; kingdom Metazoa; phylum Chordata; class Actinopteri; order Perciformes; family Channichthyidae; genus Champsocephalus; species Champsocephalus esox. The sequence continues at coordinate 50,951,643 of CM070479.1, forward strand.
CCCCAGATGCTGCAGCCATGCCCTAAGCTGTACGGGGGGAGAGCAGTGTTTGATCCCTCTTCCACTCAAACGAGTTCTGTTCGAGTGGTGTGCTGAGGCCAGGTGGAATGAAGCAGTTTGACATACAGTTTGTTTGCAACGTGTGTGTGTGTCTTCCCCCTCTTGCATCCCCATACACCAACACAGAATCTTTTCTCAGCTGAGGAGATTCTAGTTGGTAAATGTACCTCGTGTAAATGCACACACACACACACACACACACACACACACACACACACACACACACACACACACACACACACACACACACACACACACACACACACACAGAGTTAAGATGATGTGACAGGACACACACCGTGCCACATTCCTTCGGATCCACCACGTCTGCTGTGCCTAACGGGGCCCAGTTGCTAGGCAACAGCGGTTGCTAAGCGAGGATGTATGTGACTTTTTCAACCTGCTTCCATTCACAGCAGCAGCTGCTCTCACATTGATACAGAAACAGTGTGGCAGCGCTCTGCAGCACCACAAAGCTCACGCTTTTATTTCTTTATGTATCCAATAGAAAAAGGTCAGACACAGAGAACGGCTTCAAGCCAGTGCGATCACCAGAAGAGGCTGTCAACAAACATCTGTGGCTGAATGAAATGTAGATAGATGCAGAGAAGAGAAGCTACACATTAGCATACACCAGGACAACACAAGGAATCAGCCAGGTTGCTTTATTCTGTCAATGAACAGCCAAGTATCTTAATGACTTTGTATGTCTCTGTGGAAACAGGCATCTGATGTACAGTAGTCTATCAGATGCCCGTATCCAGGATTTCCTAAATACCGAGGTCCAACATGTTCGGGGGGCTCGGGGTATACCCCCCGAGACTTTCATGATCTAGTAGTTAGGTGCTTTTTAAGTCCTGTGGGGGTCACACATTGGATAATATATTGATTTCAAACCATGTCAATGTCAGCATACATTATTTTTGAAAGTGTAATACATGAGAATCAGTTGATTATTACTATTAATGATCTGGACATGCAGAAGAGGATAAAAGGATCACAACACATTGTCAACATTCATTTCCCAAGTCTCTCTCCTTTCCCTAACCTGCAGCCTCTCTTCCTCCTTCTCTAGTCTCTCTGTCTTCTTCCTGTTCACTACTCTCTCTGTCCTCTACTCTTTCTCTGTGTTCAATATCTCCCTCGTTGTTCACTTGTTGCTCCTCCTCACTTGTCTCCTCCTCACGTGTCGCTCCTGCCAGTGAATTAAAAGCAATTCAGCCATTTAGTTCATTTCACTTGTTTGTTTGCATTTTTTTTAAATCTGTTTTGTTTGATTCTCAAAAAAGAACAAAGATGTAAGAAAATGGTGTTTTACAGTTGTTCCTTCCTCCCTCCCTCCCTCCCTCCCTCCCTCCCTAAGTCCCATTCAAAGACAGGAGCAAATATTGCATTCGCTGAATTCCTGCTCAGAGGCAGTCTACGTTTGATGCTAACAGAGTGCAGCGCATGTTCATGGTGATACGGGAACATGTCACGTTGTGCAAAGATGAGGATGGGTTTGTAATCCTGCATTCAAGTGTGGTGATATGGAACAGACACGTTTCAGAGGCGTCTAGTTTTCACTCAGGTTTACTGAGCGAGACCTTTAGAGGTGCCAGTGTCAACCGGTGTGTCCAAGGTCACACTGTAACGTTTAGTCAAAAGCAAGTCCCTTCTCCACTCCCCCGGGGCCTCGTTTATAAACGGTGCGTACGCTCAAAAGATGGCGTACGCCAGTTTCTACGCAATGTTTGCGATTTATAAAACACTAACTTGACGGGAAAACGTGCGGTCCTCCATGCAAACTCTAACCCATGCGTACGCACTAAGCACAAACACGGGAGGGACGAGAAACTGCGACACCGTTGGCAGAAGGAAGAATGGAGAGAAATGTGTGGAAATAATACCATAAATAAAACGTTACCTCTCATTTATCAGATGTGAAGAATTCATTTTCAAATATTGATTAAAGCCAATCTTAAAATGATTAAACAAAAAAACATAACTTGGAGAAATAAATAAATACAGATATGTTATTTAAAACCAGCTCGAATATGTTGTGTTAATGTTATGAAATGTTTTCTCATAAATGATGCGGTGAGCAGGAGGACAGAATTACGTCTAAATTCACGCCGTTTAGCATTTCTATAGGTTGTAGATATGAGCATGGTTTTATATACCATCACGTTTAATCGAGTTTTATGCCGTTTGCCAAGACTTGATAAGTCGCTTGTAAAACACAGGAGCTATGGAAGCTAAGAACACCATGTGTGGTCAATTGTGCAGCTGATAGAACAACACATTAGTTGTGTTTCCTTTGACTGGTGGATATATAGTTGGGGGGGGGGTGAGATGCACAGGCTGCAGTGGAGACGAAACACAAACCACCAAATAAAAAAATAAACATGAATTGACTCCACTCCGTAGGGATTCCCAATCCTTTCTTAGTTTCTCATCATGGGGGGGGGGTTCTCCTGTCCCGGCACAAACACACAGCCACACTGCCTGAGGAAGGCTGTGTATTTTGTCATGAACTTTGTTCGGACCACTTATTTATTTATGTTGGTGACGATCTGACCTCCGTGCTGCTGCTCCAGTTCAAACTGCATCCACCAAACAATGTGATGTATCTCCACCTCCCCAAAAGAACCAACATCTGACACGGTGTGAGACGTCTTTTCAGCTGTTCCGCCGCATTGCGAGTTGATTGTGATTTATAAAGGGAAACCGGCGTAGGACGTGCCGCACGCAAGTCCTGTCTGTGCGTATTTATTTGCTTTGTCCTACGTAAGCAACCTTCCCGCGTGAGGTTTTATAAATGAGGCCCCAGAGCCCTTATGGAGCCAGGTTGTGACATCACAGTTTCAGTCGCTGCAACTTCCGTGTGAATACCCTCCCAGTAGCAATGATGACGGAAGACGTTGGAGCTGTGTTGCTAATAAACGACAGCTCCAACTGCATATCTCCTCCGGAGGGACGTGGATTCTAGTATGCAGCTATGATGCGGCAGCATGAACTGTTGCTGCTCCCCCAGCCGCTGGATTTCAACGGCTCTTGGAGACAGCTCGGCACATTTTTGATGCCCTGGTTGAACTGATTGAGGTTCGAGAGCCAGTGGATCAGGCATCTGCACTGAACCAGCACCAGAACCGCCTCATTGGAAAAGCGGTTGAGTGAGACCTAGAGAGGAGCCAGGATCAACCTGTAAAGTATCTGAGGGTATATCTTTCCAACAGCCAAATCCCAAATAAGTAAACATGAGATCAAAGCGTCCTTCTATATTCATATGTAGCCTCTTAACTATGACATCCCTTGTGATCTAGTCTCATTGGTGCATCAGTGCTGCTGTTAAAGTGACTGGTCCTCTCTCGTGTGTTCACTGCTGCATCAGAGTACCTTAAAGGTGGCAGTCTTTTTCCGTTTGGATCCGGTCTGGTCCCCCTTCAGTTTGTCCTTGTCATCTTCCTCCTCCAAAGAGTCGCCCTCCTCACCCTCACTGCTGCCGTCAGCCACGTCCCCACCCTCTTCTGAACACTGTTGTTGGACGGCCTGGAGACAAAGGAGGCACAACATTTATTTTGCAAAGCTCAAAGCAGATCGGGCCAGTTCCAGTTACTGACACTTGATGACGGGGTTAAAGTGGCGATGGATGAATTCATATTGTAACTGAAATGCTATTAGCTTTTTCCCTTTCATTCGTGTCTTGTGACACTTTTTCCAAGGCAACGCCCCCCCCCCGTTCTCTCCCACAGTGGGCTGAGTGACCTGGTATCCTGTGAACTTTACTCCGGGGTTGTTCTCGATCTCCCACAGGCCCTCGTTGAAGCCTTTCCTCTTGTTGGACTTTCCAAATTTGTCTTTGTACTCCTTGTAGGGCAGAAGATCCTTCGGGCCCAAGAATGCACTAGAGGAGGGGGGAGGGGGGGGAGAAATGTAGCACCACTACTGTTACTTCAACTGTCATGAACACCACCATATGTTTCAGGAGTTACATCTGGCAAAACGTTCCAAAGGAAAATATATGAAGGAAGGAAGACAGGACGGAAGGAAATAAGGAAGGACGGCATGAAGGAAGGAAGGAAGGAAGGGAAGGAGGGAGGGAGGAAGGAAGGAAGGAAGGAAGGGAGGAAGGGAGGAAGGAAGGACGGTATGAAGGAAGGAAGGACGGTATGAAGGAAGGGAGGAAGGAAGGGAGGGAGGCAGGAAGGAAGGAAGGGAGGAAGGTATATAGGAAGGGAGGAAGGAAGGGAGGGAGAAAGGAAGGAAGGAAGTGAGGAAGGAAGGACGGTATGAAGGAAGGAAGGACGGTATGAAGGAAGGGAGGAAGGAAGGGAGGGAGGGAGGGAGGGAGGAAGGAAGGAAGGAAGAAGGAAGGAAGGAAGGACGGTATGAAGGAAGGAAGGAAGGGAGGGAGGAAGGAAGGGAGGGAAGAATGAGGGAGGAATGAGGGAAGGGAGAAAGAACATTTTAAACGTCTGTATGTACTGTATGTACTGTACTACAGATACTTCATCATGCAGTACATATGCTTGTTTACTGATTATTTGAAACATCTGCTGATTTTTTTTCAATTAAAAAGAGTAAGAAGTTATTATCTGGGTCACATGATAACATGTAAGGGTATCTTCTTGTAATCACATGAACAAAGTCAAATAGTTAGGTCACATGCTGACAACACAGCAATACCATGGGTATGACTTTGTAAGACACTACTTTCTTCCAACATCAGACCTTCATCACCAATCTCTAGCTTCATCTCTTACAGTCTCATGTGGTGCACTATGACCGCTCTGTGATGAGGAGTATGGCAGTAGCCTGCATGTACTAAAGGTCAGAGGATTTCTGAACAGAAATGAGGTAGAAAGGGGCCTACGTTTCATGGGTCCCAAAGAAGAAGATGGGGTACTTGTTGGCGGGCGGTTTGACCGCTCCTTCTGGAAGCTCATCAATCTGAGGGACAGGGAGAGACACTGTTGTTAAATTAGTATTTTGCTGAAAGCGGTTACACATGGAGCCTGTATACCATGACGTGCGACTTTGCATTGTTTGGGCATACTTTATTAGATGTCTTTAGTGTAGCCTATAGCAGGGCCGGACATGGACAATAAGTCAGGCCGGGAATTATACACCCAGCCTGGCCACTACCAGTTTTCTTTTGTGCCATTTTCCTGGATTTATTTGTCAACTTTTACAGCGTTGCTGCCCGTAGTGATAGCCCTAAACTTTAAATCTACTACCCCAGAATGAACATATGGGCATGGGTTACTATTTAAAAAAAATGTGCAAATCTATTTAGGAACCTATCCATGTGAACATATTTGAAGTGGAGGTTGACCTCAAATCCTCTAGAGGGGCATGCTCCCCTGGTAAGATTTTTTTTAAATGTTGGACTTAAATGCATCAATCTGGTGCACTTTGAGGGGGAAATAAAGAGACTACACCCATATGAAACAAAACTGTATACATTTAAATAATCATAAAATCATAAGTAGGCCTACATGGCCATAACCAATAACATACCATATCCAATATGAAAAAACATTGAAACTTGTTTATTTATTTGTTTTTGGTTCATTTATAGTTGTGAGTGTGTCTGTGCTCCTGAATAAGCCTCACCCGTCTCCCCCCTCTCTCCCCTCTCCCCCCTGCTCCTCTTTGAGGCAGCAGCAAATAGTTTTAGCCCTCAACAAGTTTTTTAAGTTTATCTTTCCTTTTTTCACCTAGTTAACTTTTTTTGTATTATTCATGCGTATTTTACTAATCACTCCCCCTTCAAAAGGAAATATGTGTTTACATAAATGGTGACCAAAACGTTTGAGACTCACAGAGAACTTAGACTAAGTTAACTATCCAAACACTCAGAGTCCTTTACCTCACCTGAGCTGTAGTTATCAGTCTCTCAGTCTGACAGGAGAGGACTCTCCTCCACCTTGTTGACAGCTCATGATATCCGTTATCGCAGATAGCTAGCACCAGATGCTAACAACAACAATACATGTAACCGGTGCAGCGCTTTCTCGCTCGCTCGCGCCACACATACACTCCCGAGCTTGAATGACACGAGACCTGCACGAGACCAATCTAGGGCATTAGTATGATATGAATGAAAGTGGCCATGTCGGCAGGCCACATCATGTAGACAGCCAGTCACCCTCTGTGAGTCAGACCCACATTTGCTCACAATACATACATATAAAAAGGCCAGCCACTTAACAGGCCAGGGCATCGGGAAACCTCCCGGTCCTCCCGATGGCCAGTCCGGGCCTGGCCTATAGTATATTAATGGATGTATTGCAATTGAAACGTAGTGTTGAACAGAGGAGCCAGGGGTTACCTGAGGTCAACTACGGGCTCATTCCATGTGAGACAGCTAAATGAAACATGACATGTAAAACACGTGTTGAATTTATGAGTGATGAACATGAGACATTTCGTAAAGCAGGAGCTGAACGGAGCAGGAAAATGCGCAATAAATGTACGACGCTGAAGTTGGCTTCCGATTCAGAGCATCCGATTCGGCAGTTAAGGGGAAAGTTAAGGGACATTTAATTTACAGCGCTGAGCGAACAATCCTCCGCGTTTGAACCTCTTAAATCGCTACATAGCCGATTTATTTGGACTGGATTATCCCAGAGAGTCTAAAGATTCTTTATAACACAGTTTGAGATTTGTGAAACCTTTATTCTATTTGTGAAAATACAAACACAGGTGGAAGCAGGGACGTGCACAGACATTTGGAGGGGCTATTGCTCTAAACTGGAAAAAGGGCCTCCCCCCCGAAAAAAACAAGACCTTTTGAAAATTCGAACTTGTTTTTAATGCAAAAGAAACCAAATGATTTTTACATTTACTAATTTGAAGAGTAATTCACATTATCATCTCATAAGAAAAAAAGCTAAGGCGGCTACTTGCATTCGGTAGTTCATAAAAACAAAACCAGGGAAATTTCTTGTTTTGTGGTCCATATCTCATTAAAATATTTAATGTTAGTAACTATTAAAGAGAACATGGGGACAATTCTGTTTTAATGTAGTTTGACCATTGTAACTGCTGTGCAGACATACTGATAAAATAGGGCTTCTAACTAATTACCTAAAATAAACTCACTAATTAATTAAACCAGTTCAATACCCATTATTCTTATTCTTATCATTCTTTATGAACGCAGTAATGGTAAGGTATCTAATTACTTATTTATTTAGTATTCCATAACTTAATAACAGAGATGGTCAAACTAAAGTAGAGACATGGCAGAAATCATACAATGAAGCGGGACAGTGAAGTGTTCTCCTGAGAGAGGGCGATCAAGAGAAGAGAGAGAGGGCGAGGGAGTTTACAGATGAAAAGACACAGAAACACAGAAGCACAATAACAACAAGTAGGCTATATTTAGTTTTTTTTCTGTGTAAATAACAGACGGTGTCAAGAGGAAGATAGGTCCCCTGGTTTGTCGCCTATAACTGTCATGAGAAAACTCAAAATCAATTATCCAAAATCCGACACTAGAGGTAGTCTTTAACGCACCGGCAGATGACAGCGCTGACAAGCCAATGTGTGTTTTATCGCAGCGAGACGCTACAATACTAATTGTGCGATTACCGTGTATCGTGTTGATTCGGTCACAACCATAGACTGGCCACAACAGGGGGGAAAAACTCTCGCTCACTCCAGAGGGGCAGGTCAGGGCAAACCGGCCGTTGCCCGGGCAACAATAGCCCGTACCTGTGCACGTTCCTGGGTGGCTTATGCTGCAGCAGGCCAGGATCAGAATCAGAGTGAACCTCCCAGCTGGGCAAGCCTTTATGCCTTCTTGTATTTTTCACAAATAGAATAAAGGTTTCACAAATCTGAAACTGTGTTATAAATAATCTTTAGCCTCTGTGGGATAATCCAGTCCAGATTTGATGAGTCTAGGTCTAGTGGTTTCAGATCAGGACCTGGTCTAATGTGGTCTACATGTAAACAAAAAAGCACTGAAATCTCCCTTGTTTGTATTTTCACAAATAGAATAAAGGTTTCACAAATCTCAAACTGTGTTATAAAGAATCTTTAGACTCTCTGGGATAATCCAGTCCAAATAAATCGGCTATGCAGCGATTTAAGAGGTTCCAACACGGAGGATTGTTCGCTCAGCGCTGTAAATTAAATGTCACTTAACTTTCCCCTTAACTGCCGAATCGGATGCTCTGAATCGGAAGCCAACTTCAGCGTCGTAATAAATGTTACGTTTTATCATCATTCAAATGTTTTAAGTCCATCTCGCGGAGGACAAAGCTTTTTTAACAGAAACAAACACGCATATAAATGTTGCTGTGGAGTCACCGCAGCATCCCTCGGCTGTGAGTGTGAACGGACCCCGCCTCCCTGCGCTCGCAGCCCGGCCTCAGCACTCACCCTCGCCGGCCAGTGCGGGTACCCCTTCATCTTCGCGAAAACCAGTTCTCCTGCCTTGTATTCCCGCGGCCGTGGTCGAGCCATGTCGCCGGATAGAAACAGGTCTGAGGTGGATCTATAAACCTTTGCAGTTCTCCCCGGGGCCCTCAACGCAGGGATAAATTATCGGCCATCAGTGTTTTTATATGAAGACTGCAGTTTACACGGAAATAAATAATTAAAAAAACGCGGAAAACGGGGCCTGTGAGAGGGCTATCCTCTTACGCACAAATGCAGGTGTAAGCGTCATCGAGAATGGTCTACGCTGGAGTAGGTACCTGTAAGAAACGCAAAGTCTGTCACCTGTCTGTAGAAATCAAACTTCCGGTGAAATAAAAGTAATTGCTGTCTTTTATTTAACTCCTATTCATTAAAATATGCTGTCTTCAACTTTCTTTTTTAAACCCAAGAATAAAAAGATGAACAAGTGGCAGTGCGGACTCTGCTGGAACACCTTTTTTATTATTTAAGAACATATACGTAACCTATCATCAGTGGTGTAAGCACATTTACTGAAGTAGGCTACTGTTCTTAAATAGGCCTACCATTTTGAGATACCTGTATTTAACTTGACTATTTCAATGTTTTGCTTGTACTTCTACCCCGCTTTAATCCAGATGTAAATAGTGTACTTGTACTCCACTACATGTATTGAATACCTTTAGTTACTTTACAGATCTCGATGAATGATGTGAAATATAATCAAGTCTTAAATCAGACTTTAGTTCCACCTGGAGTAAATTCAAACTTCAAACTAGCTGCACCTGTACTTCTACTTTAACTTAAGTACAATATCTGAGTACTTCTCCCACCTCTGCACATCATATGTTACACTCAATCCCGTTAACTCAGGGGCTCATAGGAACACAGACTGTACCTAAGTAAACAAAAAAACAAAAGGTGATACAAAAAAAATGTCGAATACACAGTTAGTTTGTATTGCCTTCTTCTTGCAAATGTTTTTTTATTATTGGTGCCTATAGCTATAAAGAGACTAAAACTTGCCCTTCTCCTTTCACATAAAGCCCTATGCAGAAAGTGAACATCTTATGTGTGCTGTAATTAAACCAAAAATATGAGATGATAACTGTAATGTTCTTATTGGTTATAAATAAGACATCTTCTTGGATCTTTAGACTAGCTTTACTAGCCAACTTTATTAGCCAACATGCAGTACCTTCACATCTTGTTCTGCTAACATCTATGTCCATAGATGTTATACTGCCGCCTAGTGGTAACATATATGCATTGTAACTAAGCATACACACCTATCGTTACATCCCCTTTCCAAACAGGTCAGTATAACACATGTCTTAATTTTAAAGCTTCTGGAACGTACAGTCTTTAATGTAAACATTTGAAAAATGTAACATGTCTAAACATACTGTAAAGAAAGTATAGCCGTTTTTAACTTGCTATTTACTCTAAATAAAAGATCTATTGTTAACTAAACTTATGACACAAAGATCAAATAAATGCCAACCATGCTCTTTTCTTAAAGTCACTTATAACTGCATGTCAACAGTTTATTGTTCTATAAGTCTGTCAGCAGGCTCGAAATGAGATGCTGAAATCCATACTGCTCCGCAAACCGTCTGAATTCCTCACTGCTGTATTGTGGACCATTGTCACTGACAACACATTGTGGGATGCCATGTCTGGTGAAGAAGCCCTTCATATGTGTGACGATAGAACGTGCTAATGTACTGGAGAGCTGTGCTACCTCAGGGTCGTTTGAATAATAGTCTATTAACAAAAGATAGTCCTTGCCATTCAGATGGAATAGATCAGTGCCCATCTGTTGCCATGGTGCAGCTGGTAGGTCTGCAGTCAGCATTGACTCCTTTGTTGGTTTGTGGTGGTGTCTGAGACGTGTGTCACATTTCCCTATCATGCTCTCAATGTCCATGTTGATGCCTGGCCAATAAACTGCTTCTCTGGCCCTCCTTTTACATGTGTCCACGCCAAGATGTCCCTCGTGGATACGATGTAGCATGTCCTGACGCATGGATTGAGGGATGACAATCCTGTTCTGTCGCAGCACCAGGCCATTGGCCACACTCAGGTCTGCCCGTACAGGACAGAACTGTGGACAACTTCCTTTTGTCCAACCATTCAAAGTATGGCAGGCCACTTTCTGTAGTGTGGGGTCTCCTGCACAGTCTTCTGCAACGTGACATCAGAAGCTGGGAGCGATGCCATCACCATGTCAATAGTGCTGCGTACCTGGACTCACATTCAGGTTCAGGTCCGGACTCAAGGCCAGAGGTTCAGGTTCAGGTCCGGACTTATAAGTCTGGACCTGAACCCATGGCTTGTGTCAAGTTGTGTGAGTAACTAAAGTGAACTTATTGTGAGCTAATTATCAATTGAAAATAAACTCATAATCAACTCAAATTCAAACTCATCAGGTTTATTGTGCTCCATTCCAACTTGTGTCTACATTTCTCTACAAAGTACAAATGAAAAAAAACACTTTTTGCTACTTAGTCTAAAAATGACTTATGACAGCAGCTACAGTGAACTACTACAACGTTCAAACATTTATTTCATTTACCCAACTAAAGTAACCAAACAGTCCCTGAGCTGACTGAGCCTAAATCACTAAAACGTTGCTGAATGGTAGAGTGTAGTATATACGCATTACACTGTTACACACCTACTATACAGTATACACTGTACAGTCAGAGTGTACTGTACTGTCTGTACACCATGTATTTTCTACAACTCTACATGTGTACATTATACAGTACATATTACATACATAGTGATGTACATACATACAATTTTGCAATATGGCGACCAGCAGCCCACGCTGTCCACTATGTCTAAGCCAATCACATCGCTAGCTTCCCTTGACGTCACACAGATCTCGCGAGCAGTTGCGATATTTTGCGAGACTTCGTGAGTTCAGTAATGGCCACCATATCAGAAGCCGACACGATGTTTTCTGTCTTTTCTCAGCGCAAATGTCTCGATCTATGGAAGGTTTTAGATGGTCTAGAACAAAAAGGAGAATATACGTAAGTGCTAGTTTTTTTGCGAGTCCAAGTACCGGTTCCCGACGTTCCGGTTTTAACCGGACTTGAACCAAAACCTTTTACAAGTCCAGTACCGGTTCGGCTACATGTCAACGTGTGCTTCAACACATCACCAGCTGTGAATCTGAGACTCTTGTCGGTGCTAGGTACAGGTGCCCTAGATAAAGTATCTGCCTGTACAATGTATTTCCCTGGAGTGTATATTAACTCAAAATCATATCGCTGCAGTTTCATCATCATGCGCTGGATTCTAGGTGACATGTCATTTAGCTTTTTCTTTATGATTGAAATCAGCGGTTTGTGATCAGTCTCAGCAGTTACGTTTTGGTAAACCATAAACGTAACTGAAACGTTCCACACCCATACACTAGACCCAGAGTCTCCTTTTCAATTTGCGCAGAGCGCGTCTCAGTCTCTGTCATTGTTCGTGACACGTGTGCCACCGGCTGCCATTTGTCTCCATTTGCTTGAAGGAGAACAGCTCCCAATCCATCTTTAGATGCATCTGTAGCAGTGGCGTTTTCTCCCGGAGGCCAAGGGAAGCCAGGCTTCCCCTATTTTTTCGGATTGTAGTTATAATTTAAATAAATAAAAAAAAACACTTTGTTTTGTTTCGATAATTCTCCTTTGCTGCCGGCCCGTCTCTCCCCCATTCTCATTGAGTATTTTACAAAGAGTGAAACAGCGCCCCTCTAGATGTTATGGTGAAACAGTAGATTGCACTCACTGTTGCGAGAGGAGGCCAGCCGAATCTGGCTTCCCTTGGTGAAAAAATTGAGGGATTGACCAATCAGATGAGGCTCACGTGATGCCCCTGCCAACCTGTGATTGGTCAGGGCCATGCCAAGGGAAGCCAGAGGCGGCTGGCTTCCATTGCCTCACAATCCAATCAAATCGCATCAACTTGGTGGTGCAGTGACGCGTCCTAAAACCCGGAAGTAAGCTGCGCTCGGTTTCCCTCGACAAAAAGGCAATGGGATTTCTCCATAGGATTTAGGAAAATAGCTCGAAATAAGGTCAGTGGAAAACGAACCTGTTAGATAAATGCACGTTTTGTTCAGTCGGATAATATCCACATGTCTACCCTACTTTTATAATTTTCGAATCATAAATCTAATCAATAGAAGATAGATAGCGTCACTGCACCACTCTCACCGCCGTTAGAAAGTAGCAAGCAACTGAAGCAAGTGCATTTATGGAGGGTGGAGATTTGGAGTATTTACTCAAAAATAATTGTACTAAACTTCCGCTACAGCAGCAACAACAAATACAATCTGATGACAGGCCGATGCCCAAACTGGAGCTGTGTACAGCGAGGAAAAAAGGAGCGAATCGGACGTAAAACGTTAAAGGTCTCCTGATTTAGTTTGTGAATGAATGCTTAGAGTTTGGGCTGGAGAGTGCGTGCGGACCTGTCGGTTAGATAACAGTCGTGTGTAAGTCCTGCATCTGTATGATACAAATGTGTGTAAAATGAGACCGGGTGTTGTAATCACTCATCTGGTTACCTTATTACATACCACCACACCCCGACCCAAAATAAAGGACGTATTATTGGCATCCCCTAATTCTTTCCCCACGCCACGCTACTGCGCTGTAGAGATCTTTGTAGCTTTTGATGTATCAAAGGATGTAAGAACTGGCTCAGTAGTTAGAGCTTCCTTTAGTTTTTTCCATCCTTTTTCATTTGAAGCATTCCACTCAAAAACATGTTGTGTTGAAGCAGCTCTCTGAGGCATGATATCTTGGAGGAGAGGTTAGGTATGCATTTACCCAGGACGTTTATCATTCCCATAACTCCCAGGACTGATTTCTTGTCAGTGGGAGGAGGCATGTCCAGTATTGCTTGCACTTTTGCCAGATCAGGCTCCACCCCCTCTCCTGAGATCTTGTCTCCCAAGAAGGTGATTTCTGTGACCCCAAACTGACATTTATTTCTGTTCAATGTCAGCCCATTTACTTGGACTCTCTGTAGGAGATCTCTTAGTCTTTTGTCATGTTCTCGACGTGTTTTTCCCCAGACAACCAAGTCATCTATGTACACTCTTGTGCCTTCCAGACCCTCTATCATGGACTCCATCGCCCTGTGGAAGATTTCTGGCGCTGAGATGATACCAAATGGCAACCTCAAAAAACAGTATCTCCCAAATGGTGTGTTGAAGGTGCAAAGCGTGCTGCTTTCTGGGTCCAACTTCAGCTGCCAAAACCCCTGCGAAGCGTCCATTTTGCTGAAATATTTTGCACCTGCCATTTCTCCCGTTTTGGGGTTTGGTCGTGTTCTCTTTTGACATTCTCATTCCGATCCTTTGGATCAAGGCAGACTCTTAAGTCACCAGTTTTCTTTTTTACACATGTGATGGAGTTCACCCAGTCAGTAGGCTCCTCCACTCGCTCAATAACACCCAGTCGGGTCACCCTGTCAAGCTCTTTTTTTAAACCCGCTCGTAGTGGTGCTGGCACTCTTCTTGGGGCGTGCACTACAGGCTTGGCATCATCCTTGAGCTGGATCTTGAAAGTGCACGGCAAGGTCCCTTGTCCTTTAAAAACTGTTGGAAATTCCTTTACAATGTACACTGTTTCAGCAAACTGCGTGTAGTTTGTATCTCTGCATTGTTTGTCCATTACTATGTCCCCACTGTTAATTTGATAGATCCTCTTAACCAGTCCTAGGTCCTCTGAAGCTTCGTCTCCCAGGAGGGATTCATGCCCATTAGGCACAATGACAAACAACAGGCCGTACTGTTCGCCTTTCACTGTCAACTTGAGTCGGCATTGCCCTTTTGTCTCCATCGGCTGCCCGTTGTGTGCCTTCAGTGGTTTGTTCTTTCCTGAGATACTTCTAGGTTTCTCTCTAAGTGCCTTGAGATCATTCACATTAATCACATTAGCTTTAGCCCCAGTGTCAATCTGAAATGGCACAATTGTCCTATTTACTAGGATTGGTGCAGTCCATGTGTCATCTGATACAGCATTTACAGTACCTTTTGGACTCTGTGAGCCACCATCTTCGTCATGTGACGCCATCTTGATGAAAAACGTTTCACTTAAATCATCACTGTCACCTGAGTCTTCGACTCTGTGCACCTCATTCCACTTCTTTTTTTCTCTGCAGAGGCACATCTTTGCATAATGATTTTGTCCTTTGCACTTTGCACACATTTCCCTATAAGCAGGACATTGTCTTGGTGTGTGTGTGTGTGTGTGTGTGTGTGTGTGTGTGTGTGTGTGTGTTTCCCCCACATCTCTTGCAGCTGAACGACTGTCCGTCATCATTATTTTTATCTCTGTATCTTTTCCACTGTTCTGCTTTAACTGACGCAGCGTTCGCTCCCTCGTCCTGTTGGCTCGCTGCTCCATGTGCAGGTTCATTACATGTCAGTAAAAACTACAGTTCATTACATGTTGGCGCGCTAGCTCACTGGCGTGGATTATTGTAATGGCGCATCATGAGTTATGTTTCCCTCAATCATTTCTCTATGATGTTCCTGTCATCAGTCCCAAACACTATCTGGTCTCTAATCATAGAGTCTCTGAGATCATTGAAATGACAGGATTTTGCCTTTAGCTTGAGGTCTGTGAGAAAGTTATCAAACGTCTCTCCCTGATGCTGCATTCTTGTGCGAAAGACGTACCTTTCAAATGTTTCGTTCTTTTTCGATAGGCAGTGCTCATCAAACTTTTTTAAGACACCATCCAACTTATCTTTGTCATCTGGTTGAGCAAACACAAAAGTATTGTAGACTTCCAATGCTTCTGGTCCGGCAACGGTTAGCAGTATTGCTATTTTTCTAGCATCTGACTTTGTCTCCGCTCCGACAGCTGCAGCGTACAGCAGAAACTGTTGCTTGAATGTCCTCCATTTTGCATCCACATTTCCAGTCAGATTTAACGGTCTTGGCAATTTTAATGCATCCATTCTGCATTGCTTCTTGCTTTACCCGTGTCCTGGTACCATGTAATGTTCTTATTGGTTATAAATAAGACATCTTCTTGGATCTTTAGACTAGCGTTACTAGCCAACTGTATTAGCCAACATGCAGTACCTTCACATCTTGTTCTGCTAACATCTATGTCCATAGATGTTATACTGCCGCCTAGTGGTAACATATATGCATTGTAACTAAGCATAAACACCTATCATTACAATAACATGTTGAAGTTGCTAGAATACTAGCGATACAATATATTAATGAAAGATCAAGTAAAGCATAATTGTAGTGACTGCCCGCCTATAGAAGCATTCAACTCCAGCTCCTCTTCCCTCCTCTCTGCCCCCCCACCAGCCAGCAGGGGCAGCAGCCCCCCCAGTGATGGAGGCAGCAGCCCTGACCAGTCCACATGTTCACTTTAGATATCATCAATATTAGGAGCACTTATGTCCTCAAAGCTTACTGCAAGACGAGGAACTGTGGCACAAAAGATCATTAAAGGACGTTTGATTGTTTTTCACTTGCACACAGGAATATGATATTTAACCATCAAATAATCACATTTGAAATAATAATCACTTCACCATCAGTGGTGGAAAGTCACAAATTTACTTGAGTACTGTATTCAAGTACACGTTTGATGTTCTTGTATTTTCATTTTATACTACTCTATACTTCTACTCTTTTACATTTTGGGAGCCAATTTTACGGATGTATTAGTTACTTTATAAATTAAGATTTTGACACAGAATATATGAAACGTTTAATATGATTATTTGAATAGATTAAATCATCCAAAATGATATTTAAGTAAGCTGGGCAGACAATTAATTAAACACAGTTCCAGCTCTTTAAATGTGAAGATCTGCTGCTTTTTCTTTAAAATATTTAAAATTAGTACTTTTACTCTGAATACTTCGTGTACCACACTCGATAAAGTGCTTATAATTGAAAATAAGTATTTTTACAGTGTGATATTAGTACTTTTACGTAAAAGAAAAGTAAAGAATCCGAATACTTTTCCACCACAAGTACTTCCTGTTTTGTCTTGGTTGTTTTTCACTAGAGTGCAACACACTCTCACTCCCTAAGCGTCCAATAGTGACGTTTGGTCAGTGTCCGTGGCGTCCAATTGTGACGCTCCTAGGCTCCTTCAGCGTCATAAAGGGACGCAAATAGCTTTCAACTGATTGCAATGTATTCCCATCTGCGTCGGGATTTGACGCTCATGGAAGCACGGCATTCGTTTATGTCGGCTGCCCTTAAAGGTAATGTGAGCGTCCATTCCCAGGAGTAAAGGATGGCAGACGACACTACACTACCCAGAATCCCCAGCTATCGTTTGGACTACACCATGTGCTCTTGACAAACCCTGTGATAGTCCTCAAGCTCTGTGATTGGAGAGTGTGCTCCAAGGGTTAAGCCGATTCTCGAACAGCACTTGAAATATGATGGAACCACGGCAGACTGTCCAAAACTGGATTTGAACGGGTCCACCGCGTCCCCCCTCCCCCACCCCGTCCCCAGAACTACACATGCTGGCTATTCTGTTTTGCAACATGTTCTCTATGGCACGTCTCTACTGGGAGTTGTAGTTTTAAAAGACGTTTTCGTATTTCCCATAATAAGAAGTTGCCAGTATTAAACTGTGTACATCCCTGGAGGTTTAGGGGACAGGAAACACTCACATTTAAAACATATAATTAATAAATGGGTGAAAATTGCTTGTGCCCATTATGGGCAGTATTAATATATATACCCACATGCCAGCTAAGGTCAGAAGAGCTTTATTTAACAGCTGGCCTTATGTGTGTGACCCCTGTGATAACATTACATTACATTAATTGATAAGCCTGAAACATGCACTTGGCAAGGTTCAGAGGCACATTTTTTTGCAAATATGGCAGTAGCCATCGAGCAGCTTAAGATAAGATATACTTTATTGATCCCAAGTTGGAACATTTGCGTTACATCAGCATGTGTAACAGTTAAATATGCAGTTGTGTTTATTTGAAAATCATTTAGTATAATCACATACATTCTGTGTTTTATATTCAACAATTCTGTGTTCTTTATTTATTGATTGTTCAATACCTGACAAGGCCGGAGATGAAATATCTACATACATCTTATAAGAGTATAATACATTATGTATAATATCAGTTAAAATAAGTGCTTCAACATAGTTAACATTGTTGGAGGTATGCACACATATTGATAGATGTCTTGTAATGCACTATTGAGGAACCTGCAACCCAAGTTTTTCATTCAGTGCAGAACTACACCACAGTGGTGTAGGCCTATATGATATGTCAATAAACCTTAGAAAATCTTGAAATCTTGAAAGGGATGTGCAAAATAGTCATTACATACAGTCTTTAATTAACAATTAGTAGAGAATAACGAGTAATGAATATACTTTATAGGGATCGTATTAATATCTAATGTAAAAATATTGAGATTCAATAACATGCTTTAACCACCAGGTGTCCCTTTATATCAGCTGTGCACCTTTATGGTGTAAATACAGCCTATCTACCAATTGGATCAAATATAAAAGTGAGCCGAATTAGTGTTGATACTGCAAGGAGACGTATTGTGTGAAAAGAAATATAAGATGTTGTTTAATGGCTGATATATTTATGATCCACGTCACGTTTTCAGTTCCTCATGTTTGTCTTCTCATCAGGGCTCTATAAATACAGAACTACGGCAGATATGTCAACCCAGTCTCACGGCATTCCGTGTTCACCAACACGTATTTTAATCTATTGATTCGTGTTCACCATCATGATTTGCCCCTTTTTTTCGTGTTGCACAGCACGATTTTAAAAGCAATGTATTTCTACTGGTAACGTGTTTCGTGCCTTCAGGCTGCAGCACGTCTTTTTCTCCGGTCGGGTCTTGGAAGACCGGAAGCTGTGTGGTTCATAAAAACATGTTCTTACTCAATATCAAGCCACAGTTATTGCTTTTATTTTAAATCGTATAATTTCAGACTTTTGTTGTCGTCTGTGAGGAAAATAAATGGGGCTCAGAGCCTCAGGATACTGAAATCTGTATTTTTTCCTTCTAATTTGTTATTCTTTTCAAAATAACACACTGTTATTTACTCACCAATAACACACAATTATCCTTGCTTTTATTTATTGGTTTAATTCCATAATCTCGGGCTTTTTCGGCGTCCGTCAGGAACTGAATTTCAAAATAAATATAACCGGAAACAGACGTAGGCATTTCGAGCGATTACCCAAGATCCTCAGCTATGGTTTTAAGCTCGCTGATTGGATGTGTTAGCCGCAATGCATGCTGGGATTTGGTGTTTATATTATATGAAATCCGGAAAACATTTAAAAAGTATAAAATAATACTTAATTCCGAGTGCTCTTGCTTTTCTCTTTGAAAGTCATCACATAACGGCATTGTAATACACGGTTTGGCTGCATTACATATTACATATCTGCCGTAGTTCTTTATTTATAGAGCCCTGATGAGAAGACCTTTGGAAAAACTGGAAGAAATGGCGCCGAAACTGAATACTTGACGTGGATCATAAATATATCAACAATTAAACAACATCTTCAATTTCTCTTCACACAATACGTCTCCTTGCAGTATCAACACTAATTCGGCTGACTTTTACATTTGATCTAATTCATAGATAGGTTATATTTACACCATAACAGTGCACAGCTGATATAAAAGGACTGTAGTTTTTAAAGATATTACTGATTTTCTTTGAATGTAAGAATGTAAATACTGAGTCTGAAATAGTATAGCAATATGCAGGGCCGGACTGGGACAATAAGTCAGGCCGGGAATTATACACCCAGTCAGGCCACTACCAGTTTTTTGTGCCATTTTGCTGGATCTATTTGTCAATTATTACAGCGTTGCTGCCCATAGTGATAGCCCTCTAAATCTACCCAAAAATAAACATATGGACATGGGTTACTATTTTAAAAATGTGCAAATCTATTTAAGAACCTATGTGAACATATTTTAAGTGGGGGTGTACCTCAAATCCAATAGGGGGGGTCCGGGGACCATGCTCCCCCGGTAAGATTTGTTTTTAAATGTTGGACTTAAATGCATCAATCTGGTGCATTTTGAGGGGGAAATAAAGAGACTGCACCCATGTGAAACATAACTGTATACATTTAAATAATCATAAAATCATAAAAACATGGCCATAACCAATAACATCCCATATCCAATATGAAAAAACATTGAAACTTGTTTATTTATTTATTTTGGTTCATTTATAGTTGTGAGTGTGTCTGTGCTCCTGAAACAGCCTCACCTGTCTCCCCTCTCTCCCCCTGCTCCTCTTTGAGGCAGAAGCAAAGACTAGTTTTAGCTCTCAACAAGTTTTAATACTTTATCTTACCTTTTTTCACCTAGTTAACGTTTTTTTAAATTATTATTCATGCATATTTTATTAATCACTCCCCCCTCAAATGGAAATATGTGTTTACATAAATGGTGACCAAACCGTTTGAGACCCACTGAGATAACTTAGACTAAGTTAACTATCTAAGCACTCAGAGAGTAATTTACCTCACCTGAGCTGTAGTTATCAATCTCTCAGTCTGACAGGAGAGGACTCTCCTCCACCTTGTTGTTGAAAAAGCTCCTTATATCCGTTAGCGCAGCTAGCTAGCACCAGATGCTAACAACAACAATACACGTAACCGGCGCGCGCGCTTTATCTCACTGGCTCGCGCCACACATACACACACACACACACACACCCTCCCGAGCTTGAATGACACACAGAGACCAATCGAGGGCATTAGTATGATCTGTATGAAAGTGGTCATGTCGGAAGGCCACATCATGTAGACAGCCAGTCACCCTCTGTGAGGCAGAGTCAGACCCACATTTGCGCAGCGTTGCGTTCACAATACATACATAAAAAAAAATCCTTAGGCCAGCAGGCCACTTAACAGGCCAGGCCATCGGGAAACCTCCCGGTCCTCCCGATGGCCAGTCCGGGCCTGGCAATATGCTATAAAATGATGTGAAAGCATGCATAAAACTATACATCTTCAGATGTTGTACATACACACTAATATTACAAAGTTATTATGGCTGTGTGCACCTTGTGTGCACCTCCTAGTGGTTAAAGCACGTTATTGAATTATTGGACATACTTTCATAGGGGGAAAGTATAAATATAGAAATATAGAATATAAAAAATCAAGAAGATACTATAAGTGATCACTACAATAAAACAGTTTAGTGCAGGATGCACAGATATTAATAGGAGGAGGTGCAAAACAGAAAAACGGATTAACCTTTATTTAAACATTAAATATTAAATATTAAGCCTGACAAAGTAATTAACGTCTAATATATTGCTTTCCTGCAATGTTAACTATGTTGAAGCACTTATTTAAACTGATATTATACACATTAATTATACTCTTATGTATGTAGATAGAATAAGAAATGTGCAGAATATGACAGTTTAATGGTGGAGGTACACACATATTGATAGATGTCTTGTAATGCACTGTTGAGGAACCTGTGACCCAAGTTTTTCATTCATTGCATAACTACACCGTAGTTGTGTATGATATGTCAATAAACCTTTGAAAATCTTGAAGGGGATGTGCAAAATAGCCATAATATACAGTCTTTAATTAACTATTAGTAGAGAATAACGAGTAATGAATATACTTTATTACTCGTTCCATTCATGTCAATTGCAGATACATGTTTAGTCTTCTCAAGCACCAACTATCAAATATCTCTCCTGATTTTTGGCACTTGACAATCACCTTACCTGAATTTTACTCAGGTGTAACTAAAGTCTGATTTAAGGGTTGTTTATATTTCACATAATTAATCAGAATCTGCAAAGTAACTCAAATAAATGCAGTGGAGTAAAAATACCAGCTTAACCTCTGAATTGTAGTGGAGTAGAATTACAAAGTAGCAATGAGCTGTCATGTGGGTATATATTAATGCTCCGCATTATGGACAGCGATTCTCACCCATTTATTAATTATATGTTTTACATTTGATAACACCAATGTGTTTACTAATGGCAACTTCTAATTGTGAGAAAAACGAAAACGTTCAGTAGAGACGTGACGTCCCATAGAACATTTTGCGAAACACAATAGCCAGCATGTGTAGTTCGGGGGGGTTCGATTCTAGTTTTGGATAATCTGGCGTGGTTTCGTTCCATTTCACACAGCTGTTTGACGCTCTGCGTAACCTTACGGGAACTGTAGTCCTAAACGATAGCTGGGGATTATGGGTAGTGTAGTGTCTTCGGCCATCCTAAACTCAGAAATGTTGACAATCGCAATGATGCTCGAAATGTCCCTTACAGGCCTACGTCTGTTTCCGGTTATTTTTATTTTGAAATTCAGTTCCTGACGGACACCAAAAAAGCCAGAGATTATGGAATCAAACCAATAAATAAAAGCAAGGATAATTGTGTGTTATTGGTGAGTAAATAACAGTGTGTTATTTTGAAAAGAATAACAAATTAGAAGGAAAACATATTTAAAAATACAGATTTCAGTATCCTGAGGCTCTGAGCCCCATTTATTTTCCTCACAGACGGCAACAATAGTCCGAAATTATACGATTTAAAATAAAAGCAATAATTGTGGCTTGATATTGAGTAAGAACACGTTTTTATGAACCACACAGCTTCCGGTCTTCCACGACCCGACCGGAGAAAAAGACGTGCTGCAGCCTGCAGGCACGAAACATGTTACCAGTAGAAATACATTGCTTTTAAAATCGTGTTGTGCAACACGAAAAAAAGGGGCAAATCGTGATGGTGAACACGAATCAATAGATTAAAAATCGTGTTTGTGAACACCAAATGCCGTGAGACTGGGTTGGATATGTAATATGTAATGCAGCCGAACCGTGTATTACAATGCCGTTATGTGATGACTTTCAAAGAGAAAAGCAAGCACACTCGGAATAAGGTATTATTATTATTTTGGTCTGTTTCCGGTATTTGTTAATGACGATGTGCTCTGAGATGTGAGACTGGAATTGCACAGGGGGGAAATAACGTAGGCTATCTTTAGATGCGGATTTTGTTAAACTAATATGTTTAGGCTGTGGACCAACACTATACATTGACGGGGAAGGGGGTAGCAATACAGATAACACCATTAAACAGTTACACAACATAACAGAAATAAGTAATCTTCGTAATAACTAGCAAACTAAAGATCATGTACATCCACTGCACACATTATCTGAAATAACAACTCATATTTCTCGCATCAAATGACATCAAAACGCATTTTAATGGCCAAACTAACTTTAAAATAGGCATTTTCTACCAAGAATAAAACGAATTTCGGCCATGTTTTCTTTTTCTGCAGGGAGAAATTTGAAGATCACGTGACATAGCCATCGGAATGAATGGTGAAAAAAACGGGGTTTGTCAAACAGAGCACATGGTGTAGGCCAAACGATAGCTGGGGATTCTGGGTAGTGTAGTGTCTTCTGCCATCCAATTTACTCAGAAAACATATTTGTTTCTCTGAATCGAAGGGCATTGCACACAATTTAAACCAATCAATGTTGTGTAATTAACAAGGATAATCTGGTGTTTTTTAGTCCATGAGTAGTGCAGATATCACTGTAAAATCAATCGACAGTAAGAGGAGTACTTACTTCCGGGTGTAAAATTCTCCGTTATCCAATGGGAATGGATGCTCACATTGCCTTTAAGGGCAGCCGGCATAAACGAATGCCGTGCTTCCATGAGCGTCAAATCCCGACGCAGATGGGAATACATTGCAATCAGTTGAAAGCTATTTGCGTCCCTTTATGACGCTGAAGGAGCCTAGGAGCGTCACAATTGGAAGTCACGGACACTGACCAAACGTCGCTATTGGACGCTTAGGGAGTGAGAGTGTGTTGTAGAGTGACACACACACACACACACACACACACACACACACACACACACACACACACACACACACACACACACACACATTGAAATCGACAAATGTTTATTTCATTTTTGAATGTTCTTATTTCCCCTTCAGTGACATCAGTGTCTTGGGGCAGAGGATGACGGTCCTCCCCCTGGTTCTGAGTTGACTTTTGGAAGTTTCTCATCCTCTTTGTCCTTGTCCTCTGAAGGACCTCCCTGCTGAGAGCCAGCCTTCTGTGTGGGGGCCTCAGTACTGTCCTCCACCCTCCCTTGGAGCAGCATCCAGGAGCTCTGCAGAATGTTGCTGATGGTGGCCCGCTGCTCCACTACAGGGTTCAGCATTGTCCGGATGAGGTCCTTTGCCTCCGGCGAAACAGATGGAGCGTCAGGGAAGTTAACGATATGCTGAATTTGAATTCGCACCATCTTCCTGACGTTTGTGGCATCATAGGGCATTGATGCATGAAGCATCATGTACAGCACAACAGCCATACTCCACACATCAGACACTTTGGGGTCGTATGGAACATTTCTGGAAATCTCAGGTGCTGCATAGGTCGAGGTGCCGCAGAAGGTTTCACTCAGCACCACGTGCCCGTGGGCGTGAGTGAGCCTCTTGCTGAAACCAAAGTCACACACTTTGAGGTTGTAATGCTTGTCCAGCAGCAGGTTCTCACACTTCAGGTCTCTGTGAACCACGTCACTGTTGTGCAGATATTGGACTGCCTCACACAGCTGTGTGAACAGCCTGCGGGCTGCCTGTTCAGGTAAGGGCCCCTTGGCATTGATATGCTTCAAGACGTCTCCGTTCCTACAGAGCTCCATCACCACATACACCTAGAGACACAAAGTGTACGGTGAACCTCTCTCCAGCCAAATATCTGCAAAACTAATAACATGTCCTCTCAAACCTCCAATTGAATGTCACGTGTAGTGCTAATAAGGGGATATTAGAAAACTAGCTTAAGATAAGATGGACCTTTATTGATCCCAAAATGCAGCAACAGAATAAGAGTGAAACACAGACGGCACAGGTGAGAATACACACAACGAAAATAAGAATACAAATAAAAACAAGATTACAAATAAATATAAGAAGTCACCATGGTAAATATACATGCACCAGCATCCAGCTTTGACACATTTTATTAACAACTGCTGCCTCAAGATTATAATTTTTTGATTATACATAAAGACATTTTGGTACCACTTTACAATAAGACTACCCTTATAAAGGATTCATAAAGGGTTTATAATTAGGAATTAGGTTGCAAACACTTTATTAATCTTTAAGAACCATTTATAAACCAGTTTAAGGGTGCATTCACACCTAATAGAGTGGCGAAGTCCCGCCCACCTACTTCCGGTCCATGGGAACTTACTTCTGAAAAATTATGCATTGAAGTCAATGGAGAGAGAAAACGTATCTTTCGATCCCATTTGAATTGTGCCATGAAATACACATATGATGTTTGTCAATCTTAAAAAATATTTTACAAAAGTCACAGTTTGTCGTAAAACTGTTGAAATATAAGACTATGAAAAATACGCAACAAATCCCAGAGTCGCGTAAGTGATGTCACTCATAACTGATGTCACAATTGTTTTCCTCCACTAAAATAGAGATAGCTAAGATAAGATAACTTTAACAAGATGCCTGTGTGCTTAGTACCAGGTTGTTATCATACCAGCAATTGGTCTTGCTCGTTCTTTCGCTTCCCGTCTGATGAAAGGACCAGGAGTGGCTGCATCAAGTTAGCTACCTAGCTAGAAGCAAGCACGTTAGTTAGCATTACAGCAGGTTTATATGTACGTAATCTGTGCGACTTGCGCATCCACATCTCCACGTGCAGTGCTGCATAAACATGGCTGAGTCAGCGATAACTTTCGAGGGGTGGAGGTATGCCACTTTGAGTTCGTCCGAAGAATAGACAGGAATGTGACGGTGAGGTGCAAACTGTGTCCAGGCCAGAAGCTGTTATCCACTGCTGTGAACACCACATCAAACCTCAACAAGCACCTGCAAAGAACACATGCTAAGGTGAAGCTAATAGCTAAGGACCCCCGAACCCAGAGTGAGGATGTTGTGAGTGCGCCGCCGCCGACCCCGAAGCAGCAACAATTAGAATTTGGAGGACCGGTAACCAAAGCAGAGATGGACAGGCTTGTAGCATCCTTCATAGTAGAGGAAATGTTGCCCATGTGCACAGTGGAATCACCATCGTTCAGAGATAGACTGCGCAAAATACAGATAGCAGGAGACAGAGGACAGCCACGGTCAGATAGGAGAACATTCAGGATCTGGATCAGTCTTATGCGACAATGGAAACTGAACGAAAGAGAACATTTGAAACTTTAGCAGTCTGCGTGATCTGCCTGGAGTGGCGGACCGGCCCTGTGAGTAAAGTAACGAGTAAAGTAATGAAGTAACGAAGTCGTGTAATATATAACTTTTTTTTAAAGTAATATGTAATATATTACATCGGCCCTTTCGGCAGGTTATTCTCATGCTGCTGTTAATCTGGAGATCAACAGACACTAGCGGCCCGCGCATATGATTATATAATCAGACAACGTTCGTTAAAAAACATCCGCGTTCTTGTGACACGTAAATACTGCGCTTCCTATGTTTTGGTGCGGACTGCGTTCACACCAGCAATGAACCGCTCCAGAGTTCGCAAGCAAGCGCTCCGAGACCACCTATTTTAGCGGACCAGAGTCCGGTTGTTTAGTTCACTTCAGAGGTCTCGGACTGCGTTCACACCGACCCAAATGAACCGCACCAAGCGGCTAAACGCATCAGGGTTCGATTCAACCGGACTATACAAGGCTGGTGTGAATGCACCCTAAGAACCATTTATAAACCAGTTCTACATACAACACAGGCTCACTATTACATTGGCTACTCAGCGAGAATCAACTCAGTGAACAACAGATACCAAGGATGTTGGCTGATGAAGAAGACGAAGTAAGCTCAGTAGCCAATATAAGACTTAGTAGCAGTACAGATAAATGTGGGCTCACTATTTGGCAAGCAACCGGTCACAGTCGCCCTGTTTATCTCATGTCTGCCTGGTTTCTTAACTCTCACACTGGCTCTGTACAGCTCACTAAATCAACCTAAATACATGTATTACCTTGTTTCTGTGTAATTCAAAGATGTCTAGAGTCTTGATTATGTTGGGATGGTTCAGATGCCTGATGATCTCCATTTCCCGAGAAAGAAACTTTTCCAGGTAACTAGTATTAACCTTTTTTTTGTCTATAACCTTTATGGCAACGCTTCTCTTCAGGCGGGTGGAGTATGCACTCATCACTTTGCCGAACATGCCCTCCCCCAGGTTACTCTTGAAGGTGTAGCCACGGCTCTCCATCAACACTTTGTTCATGTTGAGGGCCACCAGGGATCAGGGGCTGACTCAGCCCAGCCCTGGACAGCGTGTGCAGTGGAATGCCTCCTGTTCAGATTGGAAGGGTTTTTAGAATCATAATAATGTGACATCATCTTCTAGAATCATTCAGAGAACCTCAGAACTGCAAGTTTCTCTTCCCATCACTACAACATTTAGGTTTGAATCTATGATTTCAAGTGCAGTGTTGAAAAAGAAGGCTGTTCTTTAATTTGATTTCTGTTGCAGTATCTTCTGTTTGGCAGCGATTTGGTTGATTGCATAACGACAGTTTTGAGAACTCCTTTTGAGCGTTTGCTGTTTTGCAAAAATAAATGTGAATCTCTTGATTTAAAAACACACAAGACACTCAAACATCGCAACATTTTTTATCAAAACAAGACATTTTCTTTTTTTCCTTTTTCTGGCAATAAGCAGTTGTTCAGACTTAGAACAATCATGTCTCAACAAAAACTCATTCACGCCTTTGTTTTTAGCAGGCTTGATTTCTGTAACCGTGTATTTACAGGTCTCTAAAAAAGAATCCCTTGGAGAACTGCAACTCGTCCAGAACGCTGCGGACTAAACCAGAAGAGTAGAACACATCACGCCAGTTCTTAGATCTCTGCACTGGCCAGTAGCTTACAGAATCGGTTTTAAAATGGTTTTGCTAACAGATGAAGCATTACTGTAAATGGTCTGGAACCCCAATATATGTCGGACATGCTGCTCTGTTATGAGATCTTCGGGGGGGTGCTACACTTCTAGCAGCACTTACTGTATTTACAATGTCGATTTAAACTATTCTGTATCTCTTTTATGCATGGTTTTTATGAATCTGTTATTCCATTGTGTTAACGTTGACGTAAAGCACTTTGAATTGCCTCTGTGTGTGAAAATGTGCTATATAAACAACCTAACCTTAAAGGTGGGGTGGGTAAGTTTGAGAAACCGGCTCGAGATACACTTTTTGTTATATTCCATGGAATGCTCTTAACATCCCGACAGCAATGAATATCTGAAGTGCTTTGACAAAAAATCCATAAAAAACGTCATCTGTGGAAGCCGTGGTACTGTAGAAAGCACGACCAATCATCTGAGCCGGCCCGGCTAAAATAACTGGATGGCCTACCTGCCTGTCAGCCTTCCATCTGTGCACAAACTTATCTCATGCCCTCATAGAATGGCGAAGTCCCTCCCCTTCCGGTGGACCTCCATGGGACCTTATTTAGAAAAAATTATGTATTGAAGTCAATGGAGAAAGAAAGATTATCTTTCGATCCCGTTTGAATTGTGCCACGAATTACACATATGATGTTTGTCAATTTAAAAGATAATTTTGCAAGTAAAAAGTGTCGTTAAACTGTGAAGTAACACATTTGTTTGTGTGAAACGCTGAATGAACTACAACTCTGGTCTCGAAGAACAACACACGTCACCAAGATGGCCGTCACTACTGTCTTGTCAACAAAAGGATTGACTACCCTCACTATCACCACGATGAAACACGTCCAGAAGAATGTCATGCAAAGCTGCCTGCCTTCCTTTCTCTCTGAACTGCCTGGTCTTTTTAATGTTTAATGTCAACCATTTGTGCAGATAGCAGGAAGTAGAAAAGATCGCAGATGCTAATGTAGCGTTAGCGTTAGCATTTCTCCCCCGGGCTTAAATGGTGTATTATAGATTGATCACACCGGTGTGACAGTACTCTACAACAGAGATGGGGTCGTTACTAAAAAAAGTAATATATTACATATTACATATTACTTTAAAAAAAAAGTAATATATTACACGACTTCGTTACTCTCTACATAAAGTAACTCGTTACTTTACTCGTTACTTTACTCGTTACTTTACTCGCAGGGCCGGCCCGCCCCTCCAGGCAGATCACGCAGACTGCTAAAGTGTAAATGTACGCATTCAAACACTTGTTCTGTTCCCAGCTGTATTCACCTTCAGGTGCAGCTCTGAGGCTTTTATCCTGGATCAAGTGTTTAAGTCATGGATGTTTAAAGTTTAACTTCTTCATTTTTGACGAGTATTAAAGTTCACTTCTCATTCAGGAAGTATGACGCTGCGCTGTCAGTATGCTTCTCCATGTCTGTGATTGGTCGAATGCTCCAAATACCACCCCTGTCATGTGAACACGCACCTAACTAGATAGGACACGGCTGGCTTGAGCGATCCACTTGATAACCAGCGTCGTAGTACTGTTTAGCGAGAGCGCGTATGTTTTGGATTAGGCCAACCGGCTAACTCAAACATATCCAGGTTAGGTTGAACCAGCTTCGTAGTACAGGTCTCTGGTTTCTCCAAAATTACCTACCCCACCTTTAACCTTAACCTTATGTTTAAAGTTGTGGATAATGTTGCAAGAAGAAGGAATAACTCTTGCTTATTTGCTACATTAATTGACTGTGATGTACAAAGATTTGGTAATACATATTAAACCTGTGCTTCTATAAGGTGTCTGTATTCTGCGGATGAAACCTTACGCAGCGTCCACACGGCGGCGTGCGTTGAAGCTCGCCGGTGGGCTTGTCTGAAACTCGACCAAAAAGCAATCACATGAATCTCCCGCCCCGGACACACAAGCACGGGGTTTGATTGGCTAGAGCTTTTACTGGCATATGATTTGATTGAATCATTTTATAAGTCAATGCACTTATCCATTTTGTTTTATTGGTTAATATGGAGTTATTTATTTAACCATTTGTTATCAGTATTTTTATTTGACCTCTTCTAAAGCCTTTCTGAAATGTGTGTTCCATAGAGTCCTCCAGCAGATGGCAGCAGGAAACTATCCTCTGCCTCGCATGTGAAGTCGGAGAAAAGACAGATGGTATGATCTGTGCTGCGCAGATGTAGAGATGTGTCATGTTAGACATGTGTATGGAAAGAACAAAATGCTATAAAAGGTCTATGTCACATGGTCCCATACTTGTTGGTTCAGGAGCAACACACCACATGTGGATGCATTGCACACCGGCAGGATCACAGTCCCAACAACATGCTGTCCGAGCTGTGGGGGGCAGCAGAGGCGAGTTCACTGTGGGACAGAGGGTGCTCACTGGCTCCTGCAGATGTTCGTGGACGGCTTCTCCGGTGTCATGCACGCTTTCCAACATCAGGAAACCATTAGCCCAAAGCGATTAGCCGCCGTCTATCTCTCCCCGGCTCGCTCTTTTGTTCACACCTCTCCGCCGCTCGACAGGAGGTGGCCGGAGGTTCTGTCATCCTGTTCCATCAGACTTTTAGTTACATATTAACATTATACATGAATACATTATTTGAGTCACTGATGTTTGTCATGTCCTTGAAGTCCTGTTCAATTCAGAAGTGTTGTAAAATGATTTCTCTCACACTGTGACTGCTGTTCATTGGTGCACAACACCCTGATAAATGTGGCTTATATGGCTGCCAGTGGTTCACTGTCAGCTCCCATGATCCTAAATAGCCGCAGTCATAACAATGCCTGCGACCAGCCACAGCACTTCACAGCCATGAAGCCCCCCTGGCACGCTCAATTTATCCTACGTTTCGCACTTTCACACAGTTCACAGAGACCGTCGTGTGCCATTAGTGTTGGTTCGTGAAGAGGCCTTCTGACACGATGCACCTTCCCGCCCGCCATGTGGACCTGAAGGGAGAGCACAGAGATGTGGGCAATTTGGTTTGCGGCCGAGACCCGGCGCTTTGAATAAACGATCTAAATGCTCGCTAGAGATTGTTTTGCCACTGCTGCCCCTCAGCGATGACACGAGCCCTAGTGGCCCTGTGATGGCCAGCCAGGACGAATATGAGGAAATGAGGCAGACATCCAGTAAATAATAGTTGCCATTGTGCCCCTCAGCAAGCGGCGGGACCGGGGGGCGGGGGGGTGCGGCTGGAAGGAGGGGAGGGGTGCTCTGCATGATATGCCAGGGCCTGACATGGCACCCAGACCCAGAGCTGTCACCCCTGCGGAAACATCACCCTCGCCTCCACAATTTGTGCACTTAACACTTCAGTTGGCACATGACAGGTGCTTATTTCCCCGCGCTGGCTCTCCCCTCGCAGTGATGCCTCTGAGCCCAGGGCACACCCGGCATCTGGTGTGGATGTCTGTCCGCGATGCTGCTCGCTGGAAGAGTGTGTGACTGCACCAGTGATACTCCACGCTGCTCAAGTGCAGCCTGCTGGGCACGGCTGCACAGCGCTGCAATGTGTCTGAGCGTAGGGTCCTGGTGCAGGCCGGACTGGGGCATTTCTTCAGGCTGACCATTTTCATAGGAATGGGAATCATGTTGCAGGTACTGGCTCATAATGGAGGGACATGTAAATGTTGACCTCATGAAAAGTCAAAGAGTTCACCAAAGACATCAAAGCACGTTTTCACTGGGTCAAAATCTTAAACTGAAAGTTTATTTCCAAAGACTGCTTTGGACCAAAGAGGTAGACTGAGTGAAGAGCGGTTCTCTTAAGGACTTAAGTGAGGGTGCGGGTGAGTGTTCTGTTTCCCAAGTGTTAATACTGGTCTGCTTACAAAAACAACTAACGGTTTTATTGTTTTATCATTTCTTTGCATTGTTGAGGAACATGTGACCCAGGCTTTTCATTCCTTACTTACTGTAGTTGTGTATATATTATAACATTAACCCTTTTGAATATTTGAATCTCTAAATATAATGCTATTGGAGAAAAGAACCCACTGTGTTAGCTGCAGTATGTATGGTTTATATTTGAGTGTATTTGTGAACACAACTCAGGTTCTTCTTTCCACACTGAACCTTCCACCCGAGCGGCTGCTCCTGGCTTTTCCTGACTAGTTAAGTGAGGCATAATAATCATGGGACTTAATCATAGAGCTAAGAATGGAAGCAGCAGGGTATGCACACACCTCCCCAGCAGCTACCAAAGTAAACCCACATGTTGAAAATGTGCAGGATTTCCAAGATAATACAAAACTATATCTGCGTGCTATCGATCGGAGTCCACAGGTTCCCCATCAGGCCCGCATCACAGCTTCATTTGTATTGATCAGGTTCCTCTGCGACAGAGGCTCCACCCACACAGCAGGCCCTCAGATCCCTGACCTGCCAACTTCAGGAAGCCTGACTTTTGAGAAGGTGAAGTTGTATTAAATTGTGATATTGTAACGCTAGTGGAGTTGCTGTTGCTGAAGGATCTGAGAAAACCCCTTCTTGGAGTGGCTGTAAGCTGTGCGGCCTTGAAAGAACCCGCTCTCCCCAGTGTTATAAATAATTGAATGTCCTGTTCAGACTGTCTCTTACCTTGGCACCCTAAATGACTTTCCTGGATATTGTAATCACACTTGTCATGCTTAAGTCCTTTGCTTCTTGTAGTCAAAGTCACGGTTTCATCCTCCGCTCCCAAGTCCCCCGGCTGCGGTTGACAATTCCAAAACAGACTCTTCTTTTTGTCCTTGTCAATCACCAGCATTCTGACGCCTCTCCTGCAGGCCACAGGCGAGACTTCGGGGAGCGATTGTCAGGTGGCATTAGTGTCCCACTATCGCTAAGAAAAGTCCGTTTTTTTTACGTTACAAAAAAAATTGTTGATATTTTATTTAACACAGAGATCAGGTGCAATTTCTAGAAGGATCTTGAGTTCTAAAATGCACGGCTGCAGCCAAGACTCCTGGGGGATGGTGAGGTGACACACACACACACGCACACACACACACACACACACACACACACACACACACACACACACACACACACACACACACGCACGCACTTCAGTCTGAAAAATATAGTTCTCTAAACTAGCTGTGCTAACTAGTTTAGCACACTATAACTTATATTTAATCTTTGTAATAAAATACCTTTTTCAAAGTGTTATCCACGTTTCCTTACATGCTATATCAGAATGACTAAATGAAAGGCTTCTACTGTCCACTGACTTTCATTTCCGGTTGAAGCATTAATAACATTGGTTTGATATGTGAACCCTCCAACATGTATAAAGCAGCACGGCAGAGGTTAGCTCCCCTCCGATGGCTGCATGATATGTCTCTTCAGGGTTCATTATTCTTTATTTCATTTCATTAGGGAGACGCAACTATGTCAACATCCACCCATTTCAAAAGAAACATTTAGTCAATAATCACATACATGAATCAAAACTATGAGTTCTGTCCTGCAACAAGACAACTGTCAAATAAAGAAGTTCAAATGATGTCTATTTTATTAGTATCATGATTTGCATTTCACCTGTTTTTGATTTCATTGTATTATGGCATTGTAAAACCTTAGCTTTAATTTGTATAATAAGCATATATAACTTGATCAAACATTTTAATGTGGGATTTAAAAAACATTTTGTATAAAATAAAATATCACCCAATAAAACAATAGTTTTCCCAACATCAAATGTGATCTGTCTTTAGAATGGAAACACTCTCGTA
Source organism: Champsocephalus esox (assembly GCA_036324585.1). NCBI lineage: Eukaryota > Metazoa > Chordata > Actinopteri > Perciformes > Channichthyidae > Champsocephalus > Champsocephalus esox. The sequence goes on from CM070479.1 coordinate 50,984,819, forward strand.
AGGTTCACTGGGGGGTACCATGCCGCAGATATGGTTAATATCCCACACTGGGTTCAACTATATTGCCCGGGAAACATTTATGTTAACATGATGACAATCTAAAGGCAGATTGTAGATAAGGGTAAATAACTCAAATGATACCGTTCCTTACCTGCAGTCATAAATGCTGCTCATAACACTTTGTTACAACTAACACTAGTTGACCTTAAACTAACCTTCAAGTCCTAACCTAACCCTAACACAAGAGACTGAGAAAAGCCAACTTCTCACACACACACACACACACACACACACACACACACACACACACACACACACACACACACACACACACACACACACACACACACACACGTATACCATGTATACATCACTGCAGGGGACATTACATTGACTTACATGCATTTCCTGGAGACTTATCCTAACCTTAACCATAACCAACACATGCCTAACCCTAACCCTTACCCTAAACCTTAACCTTACCCTAACCCTAATCCTAAACCTAACCAATTCTCCACCCTAAAATTAATGATCCCCCTTATGGGGACCTCCAATTTGTCCCATAAGGGAGGCGAGTCCCCACACGTGACTATGTAAACAGATGTAGGTCCCCACAAGTATAGTAATGCTAGTCTACACACACACACCCACACACACACACACACACACACACACACACACACACACACACACAGAGAGACACACACACACTCACACACACGCACACACACACACACACACACACACACACACACACACACACACACACACACACACACACACAGGGTGGGGGTCCTGACAGGTGTGGGGGGGGGCAGGTGGTCCTAGTCCCAAACCCCCCCACCACATCAGCCCACCGCTGGCCTGATTGGCATTAATTGGCATTTGGTGGGGGTGGGGTTAAAAGGGAACAGAGGGTGGGGGGGTTGGGGGGATGAAGACAGACAGATGAGCTGTGGTGGTTGGTCCTGTCAGTCCTAACAACGTAAACTGTTGGCCACTGTGGGCTGCAAAGCTCAAGTTCAACATGATTACATACAACAACAAAAAAGTAAAGTATCTTTGTGTCAGATTGATCCTATGGTTACCTGATACGGATTTGTGCGTATTATGAGCATTTCATACTCAGCTACTTCTGTCCTCACAGAAATGAACCAGTTGTTCATAATGTTTAATATTCCCACAGTTGATGGGGAGTCCAATTATACACTCTATCATTTCTTTGAAGCCACCATTGCTCACCAAAGTGACCATGATATGCGTATGATCGAAGTATGAAACTGCCATGCATCAGTTCCCCAGTACAGATGTGATTAATGACGTTACGCAACACATGGACGGCTATAACTGTAATTATAAATATTTAATGCAAGTATTCAATGAGCTAAATATCTTGGTCTAATCACGGGAGCTACTTGGGGGGGGGGCTCCTGCTGACCATCTATTGCTGCGTGGACCAGGAATCAATACTGAGACACAACATCCCAAGTCTATGAAGCAGACGTACTTGCCTCTTAAACTCGCCGCAGCTTTTAAGGCAGCCGCTCGCAGGCCTGGTCTGAAGATAAACATAACCCTCATGACTCCCCAGTAATTGTTTGTTGAACAGTTCAGACAAACGGCTGAATGAACGGAGGTTCTTAATCGTGTCTCCTTGTCACTCCAGTGACAGTTACTTTTCAGGGACTGAAAAACATGTTTTTTCGCTCTCTTTCTCCTGAAAACCCTTTTATCCTAATGTTTTCACACATCTCTTTTCGCCCTGAACCTGGGTGACTCGCTCTTTTCTTCCCTCTGGGCTAAATTGATGGCGGTGCAGGAGTTAATTGTTCAGGCATGTGTTTGGCTTCATGAAGGAGAGTGGATGTGGATCAGGGTGGGGTCAGGGTTCACGATGACATCGTTTTTTCTGGGCACTGGAAATGGAGAAGAGGCCATGGGAGAGTGCTGAACATGGGGGTGAACAGGAGTTCCACCAAAGCACTTAAACCTGTCTCCATACAGCAGCGAACAAAAGAGAAGAATCACCGCACATCAGAGACCATCCAATCCAATGCCTTGTCCAATGATCGGCACTGCTTCATAGAAACTCTGTAAGACATGACACTTTTTTAAATGTTGGACACACAAAGAGCCTTGATTGGTCTGCATGAAAGAACTGTGACATATAGTAAATAACCACACAACACTTGGCTTTGAAAAATGAACTCTTCGAAAACTTTCATGATAACTCAACAAGAACAACTCAAAGAATTCAATTACTGCCAATGCTTTTTGGACAGACTTTATTCCGAAAGGTTGTGGTCAAGTTCAAATCAAATACGGCTTGAATAAAAGTGTAGAAAACGTCAACTGAATACCAAGGAATCTAAAAGTGATACCTGTTGTTCGTAAGAATAAAGTGATTGGACCTGAACATGCAGCGCGTGGTTAGAACCATCAACGAACCATCGACGAACCGTCCACGAACCATCGACGAACCATCGACGAACCATCGACGAACCATCGACGAACCATCGACGAACCATCGACGAACCATCGACGAATCATCGACGAATCATCTACGAATCATCAACGAATTATCAACGAATTATCAACTAAATGTGAAATGCTCCTTTATTACCATAAACTCCCCCAACGTAGTTTGAGAAGCAAACAAACAGGCTTACAAAAAGGTTTACGCCTACTGACAACAACACATGTCACAATTAAGAAGAAAAACATTGTTTTCCTTTTTAAGAAATGACAATGTGAATGTGCTGCTGTTGGACACTCACACAGGAAAATAAATGGCTGCATCCGTATGAAGTTCATGAAGCCATAAGGATTCCGGAAACATGTTGCTCTCGGTTTATTTGAATTTACGGCAGCATTTTAGGAAGTTGGATTGTTGTTGTTGTGAGTACTGAGTCTGACTAATGTGTTTATGGTCTCAAAAGACCCTGTGAGGAGGATAGATTCATGAGAATTGACGAACAGATGCTGGCTATAATATTCATTACTACGTTTTCAGTAGTTTATAATCACCTGAATATCTACAAAGAGAGCGGGTCCTCTTTCATGGGGTCCACAAAGTGTTAGTAGACGTTTATCTTATTTCACAGAACGCCTGTACTGCGTGTGTGTGTGTGTGTGTGCGTGTGTGTGAGTCTGTGTGTCTGTGTGTTTGTGTGTGTGTGTGTGTGTGTGTGTGTGTGCGTGCGTGCGTGTGTGTGTGTGTGTGAGTCTGTGTGTGTGTGTGTGTGTGTGTGTGTGTGTGTGTGTGTGTGTGTGTGTGTGTGTGATGACTTCAACCTGGGTGGACAATCGGGTGAGCGGGCAGGATGAAAGAAGGACACAGCTATGTGGTTACCGCTGGGGGGGGCAGTGCCCGGCCCTCCTCACCCCCCAGCCCCCAGCCCGTGGCAGGAGGGGCACATCCACCAGCAGTACAGCATCTCAGGAATTACTTCAACCAGCTTAAGCCGTTCTAATGACACCAAATGCAGCCGGCCAATGATCCGGGTGGTTCCGTTTGGTTCCTTTAGCTGAGCTCACCATCAGCGTGGGCTGAGCAGAGTCAGCAAATGGCGGGTATTTAACAAGGCTTGTGTAAGTGGTTGTGGCAGATCCTGCCAGCAAACAGCAGGTCCACAGCCCCTTTCACTGAGCCCAGCAGAGGGGCTGCATTGATGTGGATAAGGGAATTATCTCTCCTCTGGTGACTCGGACTGGAGGACACTGGAAATTCAATTAAACCAATCTATGTTTTCAATATCCACAGCCTGTGCCCTGACTGTAAGGATCGGGACGAGGTTCACGGTGCTGCCTCAGTATCAGTAATAAGCTTTTATCTGTGTAGCACTTTTCATACACGGGATGTAGCTCAGTGCTTTGACAAGTGGCACACAAAACAAGACACACAGAACATATGAAAACATTTAATTCAAGACAAACAAAAACATGTTATCGCATGGTTCCACTGAATACATGATGTGAACAAAGCTGACATTTGTAATGCAACAAAAGTGAACCAAAAGATAAACCACTCGGTGAAAGAAAGACAGGGAATTAATATATACATACAAAATCTAAAAGTAAAAAAAGTAAAAAATAAAGAGTAATAGGAGGGGTTTCAAAATGTCCTCTTATATTTCACGTTAGAGAAAGTGAATATTTAGCTGTGAGTTAATGCACCATCTTGATGTCAGATGTAGAGCTGAAATAGAACATGTGATCTTGTTGCGCTCTTCAAGCAGTGGACCTGCAGGCTGCGGGGGGTCTCACCGTTGTTGGGGGAGGTTTGTGAATCATTAAGAGTGGAGTGCAGCGCTGATGCTGAGATGACCACGAGACCATCAGGTGGAGCTCTGTTCAGCGGGGTGGAACAGAGGGTCCCGGCTGTCTGAGACCCCCGTGGTCCCACATTCAGAGGGGGCAGCAGCACACAGGATTATCGATACAGTGTGATAAAGTCATGTTTGTGGTATAAGTGAATCTTTTTTAGATGTATTTGAACATTGTGATGCAGATCACTTAAAGTGATGATAAACAAGTTGAGTTTTTATTTAAATTTAGAGACAGGATAAACTACCTTCAGACCAGAGGGAAATGGTTTGCTCCAAATCCCTTCTTGAAGATTGTTCCCTTTCACTTTCACTTTCTTTCTTTTAATTCAGTGCTTGACAATAATTTTCTCTAGCATAGTGCTTTATGTAGTATTAACATAACAATATATTGTTATAACTACATGACATGCAATTTCAACTTCAATTCCCACTATTGTCCCTCTGCTGCTCAGCAAGGACCCCCTGTCAGCACAGAGAGGGGATTCTGCCCCTTTGTCAGATATCCACTTCATTTAGACAAGAATCAGAAGGCTTGGCTAACCTTCAAAGTACACTTTACAATTAACCCGCTGTAAAAAGTGGTCACTTTGCCATATGGATGGACTCTTTTCACAAAAAGATGAGCATTGTGTTAACTTGGAAACATGTTAACCTGTTCTTCAGGGGTTTTCAATGTTTATTCACAGTTTATCCCAGTTTAAAAACATACAATTATATGTCTGTTTTCAGATATCATTCAGTGATGATCGAAAACTAGAAATTGTGTCACACATTGTGGCAATGAATGTTAGTTAAAGTGGACCTATTGTGCTATATTGGAAAACATATATTGTAGGGCCATACCTGTACAAAACATGTCTGTGATGTTTTTTGCTTAAAATCCCAAACAGTTCAGTAGCCATGTCTTATACTGCTCAAACCCCTCTTTTGAAGCCCTGGTAGAAAAACGCGGATTGTGGGTCCTTAGCTTTAAAAAAAAAGAGGAGGCGTAGCTAATGCCTGATCAGAATTCTACCGGAGTTAATGTTAAATTCTGCCGTGATAAAACGCCATCCTGTTCTAAACCACATCAAGGATTATTTCTGAAACAGTATGGAGCTCAAATGCTTTTTCTCTTGCGGGTTTATCACGAGGTGAGTTCCTTTTTGTATTTCCTGCTTTTTAAACACATGTGCTCTCCAGTACAGGTTAGCTCTGAGTGTTAGCGAGGCTTGCAAATGTAAACAAAGACGAAATTACGGTCAAAATGTTTCTGATAGCAACTTTCTGTGGGTCCGCCGCCAATTTGACGTCATGTCGCCAGCAAGTCTGTATCCGCTCGTTGAACCCCGAGTTTTTAAAAGATTTGGGTTTTTTCACAAAAATGTGGTTCAGGAATGACTCTTTAAACCTTGAAAAAAGTTGGCATTTTACCACTTATGGTTCCCTCGTCTGCAGGGTAAAGAGGATTTTTTATGTGTTTTTTATGATATGCCTAAAATAAGGTCTGTGGTTAACACAAGCTGAAGAGATTTTAACGTAATGTTCTACAACAATAAATACCCCACTGGTAAATGTCTGAAGCTATCAAGTGTCTAAATGAGACTGATAAACTTCATAACGCCCAACATGTTTTCCATATCTTGGTCCGGCAGTGGCTCAGTCTGTAGGGGCTTGGAATGGGAGCCGTAGGGTCGCCGGTTCAAGTCCCTGAACAGACCTAAATATGGAGTGTGGACTGCTACTTGGAGAGGTCCCAGTTAACCTCCTGGGTCTTGCACACGGTCCCTCCTCACCCCCACTCCCCATTGCTCCCCAGGCACTGTACAATAGCTGCCCACTGCTCCTAGTACTAGGATGGGTTAAATGCAGAGGTTACATTCATGCACACAGCATTGGAGGATGAAACCCTCTTTAATGGTCACACGTGTTCATGCACACACAGTTTTGTGTGTGCATGAACACGTGTGACCATTAAAGAGGGTTTCATCCTCCAATTCTAGTTTAGCTTAGTGGTTAAGTGAAGTCATGTGACCATGATGTGGTTGAGAGTGTAACATTCACTTTTTACTTCTGGACACGCTTGAAAAACATAAAGTGGTGTTAACATGTTTATATGTTATTCTGTTCAACATAATGTGTGAGTATCATCAATCAATCAATCAATGTTTATTTATATAGCCCAATATCACAAATGTTACATTTGTCTCAGTGGTCTTCACAGTGTGTAATCAGAGTATCATGAATGTGTTTCCAGTGGAAATATCCCATAGCTTTAAACTTCCGGGTCGGCATACTACTATCTGTCCTCCCTGTCCACTCACTTCCTGTTGTTTCAGAACACCAGCGCCACCTGTCCCTTTCATCTCAGGCAGCAGTATCTCAGCCCCATGTCTCTACCTCCATCAGAGGTTTAACAGTTGTCAAAGGCTGCAGATATAACCATGCAAAGCAAACATGCTGACGTCGCTGGTGACGGAACGTAGTACACAAGCAAACGAGATTATCACCCTAACCATGGAGCAATCTGGCGGTATAGTAGGGTGTACATTAGATGCTAGAGGAGTAACGGACTACTGTTTCACAGACTCCCTCTTTTTAGTGTTCGGTGCATAACCCAGCCTGTGTATTCCGTGTAGGCCAACAACACTTGTTCTGTTAAACTGATCAAAGCAATTTCGAAAAAATCCCCACCCCTGTTCTGCTGTTGTTACCTGAGACTGTTTGGATATTACAGACTTGTGAACTAAGAATAAGACCAGCTATTAAATAAAACTGTTCTGACCTGAGCTGTCATGGTAATGCTGCCCATTATGGACACAATTTTCACCCATTTATAGATGATATTTTTAAAATGTGATAACCCCAATGTGCTTCCCATCCCCTAAACCTCCAGGGATGAACACAGTTTAATACTGGCAACTTCTAATTATGGGAAATACAAAAACGTCTTTTAAAACTACAATTCTCAGTAGAGACGCGCCACAGAACATGTTGCGAAACACACATGTGTAGTTCTGGGGGGGTACAAAAGCATCGTACACAATTTAAACCAATCAATCGTGTAATTAACAAGGAAAATCTTGTGGTTTTGAGTCGATGAGTAGTGCAGATATCACTGTCAAACCAATCGACAGTAAGGAGAATACTTACTTCCGGTTGTACAATCCTCCGTTATCCAATGGGAATGGACGCTCACATTGCCTTTAAGAGCCGCCGACATGGACCGATGCGGTGCTTCCCTGAGCGGCAAATACCGCCGCCGATGGGAATACATTGCAATCAGTTGAAAGCTCTTTGTGTCCGTTTATGAAGCTGAAGGAGCCTCGGCACGTCCCAACTGGACGCCGCGGGACCCTGACCAAGCGTCGCTATTGGACGATCAGGGAGTGAGAGTGTGTTGTAACTTGTATATATACTATATATAGGCTATAATTGTTGTCTTGGAGGGGCCCGTTGGCCTGGCGGTGAACAGTTACAGTGGAAACCCTGCTTTTCAAATCACGTCTCAAAAAATATCTTCACAATGGCATATCCGATCACATCACACCTCCTCTATTTTATTGATTATATTGTGTGTTTTTTTCTATTTTGTTGTAAGGCGACCTTGAGAGCCTTGAAAGACAGATTTATAAATAAAATATTATTATTATTATTATTAAGTCAAGTTGATAACAGACATGTAAGCTAGTTGTCCGAGAGCTAACGGTTATTTATGTAATGACTCACTTTATCACCTTTTAACAATAGTAGAACCCGGAATTAAAAACTCCCTTAGAGTGTGGGTCGACCCCCCATATGTTGACTAGTTATTTTTTAATCGATCTGTGTGGCATATACTGTAGCTCTCAATGCCCACTGCTGTATTGCTAGCGCTGTATTCACTGTGTTTAGAACTCTATTTCTGCCCACCAGCGCTCTGCCCTTAACGTTAGTCTACAATCACAGGTACTCATCTTAAGTCGACACAAAAAGCCACTACTTATGTCCCAATTGTGGATCACTGGACCAAAAGAGACGAGACCAGATTCAGGCTACATGTGTTTTTTATTTCAGTATTTAATAAACCTACCACAATAATGTAATGCTGCTGCAAACAATAATGTTGCTAGCTAGCTAGCTAGCCGCTGTAGCTAGCTGTAGCTAGCTAGCTAGCCGCTGTAGCTAACTAGGCACTTCTGGTGAGAGCACAGCAGGAGGGTGCCATTTGAGAAGCTACCTGATCGAAATGCACACACACCTGCATGTGTTCACAGTGAACCACATGGCAGTGTACCAAGGAAAGTATCCCAAATGAGACACAACACTAGTGCTGGAAATGACTTTTTACCCTGTGTGAACCACAATAAAGGAGATTTAAACAAAATAGAGCAGGTAGAGAAAAGATACATGTTGGATTTAGGAGAGATCAAATATGATGCGGCGAGGAGATCACACCAGACTCACCACAAACAGTCCAACAGGATAAATAAAAAACGGAACGCCCTTCTTACTACTCTCTCTCTCTCTCTCTCTCTCTCTCTCTCTCTCTCTCTCTCTCTCTCTCTCTCTCTCTCCTCTCTCTCTCTCTCTCTCTCTCTCTCTCTCTCTCTCTCTCTCTCTCACACACACACACACACACACAGACACACACACACACACACGACCATCCCCCTTCACGTTTGCGGGTAATGGATTTTTATCAGGGCAACAGTATCAGGGCTGATTTTGACGAGTCCCTAGGCTGCTCTACAATTCCTTTTGAAATCCCTTTCTTTAGTAGTCTTGTTCAAGTAGCCTGAGGCCATGGCCCTCCGAGATCACAATGTTATTAATACAAACATGTCAAACCGCATGCTGAAATTCAAAACAGAGGTGCCAAAATGTCAAGGTGTCAAACTCTTGAAATATAAATTATGCTTTAATATTCCTAAGCACTACACAAAATATGCTTCAGTGCATTTAAAAAGCATGTCCGCACAAGTGTTTAATATTTCAGTGTAATGTCACCAATCGCAGCCGTGGAGGGGCTTCACTGAGGGCCCTGGCTGTGATGTGAGATTTCAAGAACCAGCAGGACTAATGACTGGACTTGGGATGCCACCCTGCATGTAATCACCCGGCAGTACACTCACAGACATCTGCACAGAACAAAACTGTGGCCAATTAACGTTTAATATCCCCCATTTCTTTATTTTCTGCTGTGCATGCTTAGTTGATTATGTGATCTATGACAGATGACTGAATCTATTTTCAAAATGAAGCCCTCTCCTGAATTTTGCTGCAGTTATGAATAGTTTATTGTGCCGCTCTGGGTTGTTGTTTGTTATGCTTTGAGGTAAATGAACCAGGCATTTACCAAAACTCTATCCTCAAGTACAAAGTAATAATGACTGTGAATCATTGCTTACGTCAAGGGTCCTGTTAAAGGGGGCCTATCATGCAAAATGCACTTTTTGATGTCTTTTATACATAAATATGTGTCCCCGGTGTGTCAGGAAACTCACGCTCATTTAGCTGAGCTTCTTCCCGTTACAAGGATATAAAACATTCATAGTTTATTAAATATTAAGAAGCCCTCAGACACTGTACCGTTGGGATGGTACTTAACAGGTTAAGGTATCAAATTCATATTGAATTTAGAATATTTATTCAATATTTTGTTCAAGACAATTGTACACAAAGTTAGTTAACACAGTGCATGACATTAAGGATTCACCAGCGCTCTCTGTGACTGGATCCTGAACTTCCTGACGGGCAGACCCCAGGCAGTGCGGGTGGGAAACATCACATCCTCCACCCTGATCCTCAACACCGGAGCCCCTCAAGGCTGCGTGCTCAGCCCTCTCCTCTACTCCCTGTTCACTCAAGACTGCGTGGCCACACACAGCTCCAACACCATCGTGAAGTTTGCTGATGACACAACCGTTATCGGCCAGATCACCGACGGCGACGAGACAGCATACAGAGAAGAGGTCGAGAACCTGAGATCTTGGTGCCAGGATAACAACCTTCATCTCAACGTCAGCAAAACAAAGGAGCTGATTGTGGATTACAAGAAGCAGCAGGGAGAGGGACACGCCCCCATCGCCATCAATGGGACTACGGTTGAGAGAGTCAGCAGCTTCAGGTTCCTCCATGTCCACATCACTGAGGACCTGACATGGACTCTTCACACCACCACCATCACCAATAAAGCTCGACAGGTGCACCATAGAGAGGATCCTGACCTGCTACAGGTGCGCCATAGAGAGGATCCTGACCTTCTACAGGTGCACCATAGAGAGCATCCTGACCTTCTACAGGTGTTCCATAGAGAGGATCCTGACCTTCTACAGGTGCTCCATAGAGAGGATCCTGACCTTCTACAGGTGCTCCATAGAGAGGATCCTGACCTTCTACAGGTGTTCCATATAGAGGATCCTGACCTTCTACAGGTGCTCCATAGAGAGCATCCTGTCCTTCTACAGGTGCACCATAGAGAGGATCCTGACCTTCTACAGGTGCACCATAGAGAGGATCCTGACCTTCTACAGGTGCACCATAGAGAGGATCCTGACCTTCAGGTGCTCCATAGAGAGGATCCTGACCTTCTACAGGTGCTCCATAGAGAGGATCCTGACCTTCTACAGGTGCTCCATAGAGAGCATCCTGACCTTCTACAGGTGCTCCATAGAGAGGATCCTGACTGGCTGCATCACGGCCTGGTACGGCAGCTGCACCGCCCTCAACCGTAAGGCTTTACAGAGGGTGGTGAAAACTGCAGAGAACATCACCAGGACGGAGCTGCCCTCCATGGAGGACCTGTACTCCCAGCGGCTCAGGAAGAAATCCCTCAGGATTATCAAAGACCCCCATCACCCCAGCCACAAACTGTTCAGTCTGCTGCCGTCTGGCAGGCGGTACCGCAGCATCCGGACAAAAACAACCAGACTCAGGGACAGTTTCATCCCGCAGGCAATAAGACTGTTAAACAACTGAACTTTTGAAACAACATACATAACATTCATCTGGCTGCAACTCACATATATCATATATATATATATATATATATATCAATATTCCAATAACTGTATATAGACTCTTCTGCACAGTTTATATCATACTCTGTTTCTATTATATTCTATTTGATTTACTTGTACTATTTTATCTGTTTATTGTGTTGCACTGTTGGAGGAGCCTGTGACCTAAGATTTCCGTTGTCATAACTACACAGTAGCTATGGTCACATGACAATAAAAGCCTAGAAACCTTGAAACCTTGAGAAGCGGTCAATTTATCTGACTTCAAAAATCTCTTTCTGGACTCGAATGACAGCAACTTTGGTTGTAATGAAGTTGTTGGACTGAAGCAAAAGCGAGTTACTTTTTAATATAGGCATGACTGAGAGGAAAGATAATATTGTGCACAGGTGTTTAAATGTAGATGTAACATTATTTATAAAAGGCTTCAATTAACAATGCAGAGGTAAAAGTAAGACTTAATTGTGATACAGATTGTTGGTATTCACAGAGTCTTCATGTTTCTGCCTGTCATGCATCCCGCCATACAGCATGAGGAGCATGAGCACCCGAAGACATTGTCCTAATGAACACCATCAGGGCCACTAATGAGCTGCTTTCTCGATGCGGCTCTCCCTTTCTCCTGACATCTGTCCGTTGTGCACATGAACACCTCATCTCTTCAGGGACCTGTCAGGTAGCACAGCCTTCTTACAATGTCAATATGCACAGCTTTCTTTTCTCTCACTGGGTACCACCAGTTGTTCTGAGCTGCACCAGTTAATGATCAGCTAAACGCCCCGGATGCACACGCCCTACCCTGGAAAGGTTCCTGTCACTTTCAGTGACCATTAACGTCTGAAGTGAAGGCATCTGTGACAGGAGAGGGTGGGAACCATCCGGAAAGGCAAAGTTACCTGATGTGTTTTGTCACCTCTTCCGGTCGCCTGAGCAGGCATTTGTGATTGTGCGTTGGCTCCGGGGCCTGGGAGTGTCGGCCTGCATCTGTTGGCTGCTCTCCGCCGGCCAGCCCCTCTCCGTGACATGTGCAGGTAGCAGAGCAGCTGTACTCACGAAGGGCTCCGGCCACTCAGCCCGTGAGAGCAGACTGTCAGTCAGCAGCACCTTGAAGCGCTGACCTGCCTGCTGAACCGCACCGAGCTGCACCGGGAGCTGGAGCACAACTATGATATACAGTCTGTGTCTTTCATCCAACCTCTCTCGTTTGGGGATGCTGCTCTCTCTCTCCTAGTATCTTGGGGGAGAGAGAAAGAAGGAGGCAACGCAGCAAGAGTTCACAAGTTATTCCACATTGTTTTTATCAGTGTTTTAGCTTACAAAGTCAAACATGCATATCATGCAGATAGTTTGAGTTTGATTCGTCCAGGTGGGGAGACATATCCCCCCTAAACAAAATGGAGGTCAATTCTTGTTTACATTATTACATGAATAACTGCAGAGAATATACAAAGAATAGACACTGAAAATGTTTTCCAAAACATTTAGTGGATTTCTGTGTGGATGAACATTTCATTCCATTCCTATGGCCGCTAACACCAGGTGTTACAAAGTTGACTAGGCCTCTGAAAGTGCAATGATCAGTAATTGTATATGTTCACATGCCTACTGGAGGATAGTAGCATAAGGCCTTGAAGCAATCAAATGTAAAACAATATTTATGATTGATGGAAGTAGTCAGATTTGACCCGCACACGACAGGAGGGTTAGGATCCATCCAACTTTTAATGCTAACAACTGGATATATATATATATATAATATATATATATATATATATATATTACATTACACTGTTTAAGAATAACAACATCAATATGAGGTGATTTTTCAGTTCTAAAATAACACAGCCTGTGTGTTGCTGGCGAGCAGGGCTGTTGTTCGAGTCTTGCTGGAACTCTGAAGCCCACATTCCTCCGGAGCCCTGACATACTTATCTCCAACACAAACCACTGAGGAGGGTCAGCTGCTGGCAGACACACAGTGTAAGACGGGGGGGCTGTACCTGGAGGGGGCGGAGCAAGAGTGAAGAGACCACCAACAACAGGAGGGGTGAATTCTGTTTCAGTGAGGACCCCTTGTGTGTGTGTGTGTGTGTGTGTGTGTGTGTGTGTGTGTGTGTGTGTGTGTGTGTGTGTGTGTGTGTGTGTCTTGCCTCCCCTCCGAATGGCAAGGTCTATAATCCAGTTAGAGGTAAAGGGGGGGGTCGACGATCGGGTGGGTGTTTAGCCCCCAGCCCAACAGCAGGCAGGCTCACAGGTCATTGAACCCCCTTCTTCTCCTCCTCCCTCCTCCCTCCTAGCTCCTAGCTCCTCACCACCACATCCACTCCCCCTCCGCTTCCTCACTTCAGAGAAAATCTGAGGTCAACAGATAAACAACAGCCAGAGAGAGAGGTACAGTACCCCCCCCCCACTATGTTTCTTTATTTCCCTATCTTATATGGTAAGGGCTGATGAAGTGTTTGATCCTGCAGTGTTAAGTCCACTGGACGGACACTGGGAGGCTAAGCTCTCAGAGACATACCTACAGGGGGCCACGCTGTTATAGGGAGGATGTGGCGGAATTTGGAAATGGGAGTGCATGGAAGGGTGGGGGGTGGGGGGTGATGCTTACAGATGCATACTCTACCAGGGCTAAGTTCTCCCATCTTGTTTAAGGCTTACAAAATTGTTGTGAAATTGTGGGGAGATTTTCAAAATCATCCCCGAATGCACTGATGTACTTCAAAAGTGACATCAACATACTTTGATTCAACACATATATCTTTCAAAGTTGGTCATATTTGATAGTGCCTTTAGCATTCATGTAAACAACACAGATGTGACCAAAGCGGCGCGATGCCGGTCTTTGATCCCGGCGTCTTGGCTTTGATCTGGCTCACAGAGTGAAGCATCTTCCGAGGGGAGATACAGCAGAAATGGCCCTGGCAGCATTAGCCAAACATCGGCTTAGGCTGCGGATGCAACCCACCAACACACAACCCGACAAATTAACAAAACGTACTTACCAGTCGCACATTTAGGAAAGCATGCCCCGTGAGCCTTGAAAAATTGTGAGCTGCTGCTTTTCTAATAACGCATTTACAGAGCCCACATTTGGAGATTAATGCAGTAAGGTTGGCACGGGTTATACTCAGAGTCTATTTGTACAAGTAGAGACCGGAAAGAGCTTAGAGAAAACGAGAGCCAGTGAGCTAATACATCTGACCTCCAGGACACCCCTGCCGACAAGCGGTGGGTTTTTACCACCAGCGCGGTCGCAAATAATTTGCGCTAATTGGCTTTGAAGGCAATTACTGCGGAGAGAGGACACAGCGAAGGAATGCTGGGGAGAAAGTGGTGCAGGATGAAATGCATATTGATGGTTAGCATCAAAAGACGGCCTCTTTGAAGTGCTGCTGTGGTGTCAGCGTGTGACGGGAGAAGATAGAACAAGCCGGACAGGAGACAGGTTCTTCTTAAGCACACGGCTGGAGAGGTCAACTACTAAAATTCATGTTTGTGTACACATTGACGAGAGACTCCACCGACTCTGTAAGAGCAAAAATATTTACTTATCATTTATTTGACTGACTTTGGAACTACAACTAACTGCAACGTGAGTACAGTAAGACAGGGGTATATTGTTACCAAACGTTAAATGGCTAATAAATGTTTCAATAAAATAAGATATTAATTTGTAATGATGCCTGAGTCGAGTCCCTGTGAGTGAAATAAACTATACCATGGGCAGAAAGGCAGTTAGTTTGCCTCGAGGAAGAAACATATTGCCTCAAAATAACTTGATGAAAATAATTGTAATCTATTTTATATCTTAACACTGAGATACAAATACATGTCTTCCATGGGTAAATACATGGATTATACAAATAATAAAACAAAGGGATCTTACGCTCAAAAAACCTGAACCGTTGACTTTAATTAAATGTATCATGTCAACCGGTTTCACATGACTGTATTAGGTTAGTTGAAAGTAACAATATTAAAAATAAATAAATTAGGGCTGTCAAGTTAACGCGTTAATAATTATTTTAACGTGCGATTAACGCATGTGTATTTGCCCTCGGCCCGCCCCGTAGTTTCAGAGCCCAAAGGCTTGACATAGTTGTTGTTGTTAGTTGGATGGTGGGAGATTCTAGCGAGAGATATGGAAACATAAAAGACAGCATGCCAAGCACCCAGCTGATAGCCCCGCTCCTGCCGCTCGCTTGCGGCAGACCACGCTTGAAAGTTTGCCGGGGAGACGCCTGGACACGGCGTCTCCGAGCAGCAAGCTCTCAGCAACGATAGCTAAATGGGTGCTACAGTTTAACACTGTGGAGGACGAGGGCTTGTCTGTTTGAGCAACTGGCTCAGTGCAGAGAAGTACACAGGGTCGAGGGGAGAGAGAGAGAGAGAGAGAGAGAGAGAGAGGTTCATATGTTGATAAAAGTATTAAAAGCTTGAAAAATATTCCTCAAAGGTACATTTAGAACAGATCAAAAATGTGCGATTAATTTGCGATGAAATGGACATCATGCGATTATTCGCCATTAAATATTTTAATCGACTGACAGCCCTAAAAATATATATATTAGGTTCAACTTAATAGTATTGCTTTCACCTAACCTAATACAGTCATGGGACATTTGGTGAATAAATAAATAAAACTAAAGTCAAGGTTTCAGTTGTTTCAGTGTACACTCACATTCTCTTTTGGAGGGCCAAACTAATCCTGCTACTGTATGGCCTGATACAAAGGGTTTCCAAATCACATTATCTCACTACTATACTATTACAAAAGCAAATTCAAATCATTTGTTGACTTAAAAAAACGTGTGACACACACACATTACAATTTGCCAGACCAACATTTCCAAGTGTGGGAACATTTTTACACAGAAAAAGGTAACTTGCTGGGGACATTTTCCTAGACATTAATTAAAAAACATGTAATCGAATAAATCATTATCAATAAAATATAATTTTGTTCAGGCTGGTCATCAGATGTACAAAGACGATACAGTTGTATACAACTATAGGACACGCTGGTTGGTAGGTATGTGTGTGTATGCATGTATGTACACTGACTATTTTCCACCTATGTTGGTAGCTGGGCCAGAGAACAACGACCTGCCCCTACTCACAGTATTTACTACTGTTATCGTTTTGAGGGCCTTTACAATAGTTGTTGGTTTTGTATGAGCTGATGTCCCAGCAGCCATCGGGCCTCAGTCTGTCGCTCTCACTCAGTGGCTCTGCTGTAGCTGGTTGATTTCTCTCCCCTCTCTCTCTCCCCTCTCTCACCCCTGGAGGGCAACCACAGGCTCGTACAGCCAATGAGAGCACGCTGTGTACTGAGAGAGAATGCGAGTCAGAAACAGAGATATACAGTGTGTGTTTCTCTGTCTGTGTGTGAGTCTGGTTGGGGGCTGTGTGTTCGCCTCACCTCTGGGCAGATTACGGGTCTCAGCTTGACAGCTGACACTATAATTCCTCATTGTGACCCCTGAAAGGCAGGGTCAGTACAATATCACCATCACACTGGCCGCCATGGGCCAGCCTGGGGAGAGTTGGGGTTTGGTCCCTCCTCCCTCACAGACACAATGTGAATCCAATTACCCGCTTTGTCTCTGGCCAGAGTGCAATCCCAGATGCATGGTGGGGAAACCCTGGGTGAGGCAGAATAACACTGCTGTCATGGCAATTTCACAACCCATCCTAAACTGTTTCTGTGCTCAGTGTGAATGCGTGGAGAGGAGATTCGATTTTTGTCACGTTAGTCCGGCAAAATTTTCTTTTAAAAATAGTTTTCGGTCCTTGCTTTTAGTTTCTGTACTTGTACTTGTCAGGGTGTTAAATATGTAGCTTCAAGATTATAAATGCTATCCAAGCGAGGACATATCAGGGTGAAATGATCAGACGACAAATGGACTTTTGAGTATATACAGCTTTAATAACCAAATGTAAGGAATCCTTCTCAAAATGCTTGTGTATGCTATATGTGATACTGATAGATATATTGTATATTTCATCTTTCTTCTGAAAGGTCATGTAAAAAATGCTCTAATATCAATATTAGTATTGTCTCAAAAATCCATTATGGGATATTCTGAAAGTGACATTCTAAAATGTATTCCAGGTATTTGAGTAGGAAGTGTCCAACCAAGGTCCAGGGAAAGCAAGATGTGTATCGTAGCCATTAGCTAGCTGGGGGAAGTCAAAACAGGAACATCACGAGCCTGAGGGTGCGTTCCAACACACTGGTGGTCATGTTAAGGGTTCTAGTGGAGCGGAGCTTCTCCTCATACATGTAACTACATGTCCGGGCTACATGGACTCCACATGTAACTACATGTCCGGGCTTCATGGACTCCACATGTAACTACATGTCCGGGCTACATGGACTCCACATGTAACTACATGTCCGGGCTACATGGACTCCACATGTAACTACATGTCCGGGCTACATGGACTCCACATGTAACTCCTGGCTGCTTTGCGCTTTTTATTTTAAATAGTGCAACCATTAGTAATTGCTAATAGAAATTGCTATCTGTTGTGTCCTTAACCATAACCCTAGTGCTAACACTCATCTCAAGGCATGTAACAGAATATATTTGAGTAACCTTGAAATGATGTTACTTAATAATACAGACACGACGTTGTCTATAAGTTACTGAGTGTTAAAAAAGCGACTTCAGGTCCATTTATCGACTTGTTTTGGTCTCACAACCAAACATGCTCCTGGTGGCTCATCTTTGACAAGTGCTGTGAACATGCTGTGCCTTACAGCAAAGTAAATATCACAGGCTCATGTTTCTGCAGCCGCCTCTCTCCGACCCAACTTATTGATTTCCCCTCTTTTGAAAAATACATTTGAAAAAAGCCCTAAGCTGTCTGACACTGCTCAGGGCCCTGACACACACTGGCTCGTCTCGGAGCCCCTTGGGTGTTTCCTGGGAGCCCGAGCAACTCTGGCAAGAGGAGAGGTCAGAGGTCAGGCCGTCGGGCCATGTCCTGCAGGTCCCCCTCCCCTGATACTGACGTCCAAATAAATCTCCAAGCCCCCTCTCTGGACGATACAACATGAAAGAGGGCATAGCCATTAGCGCCGGTTAGCACAGCAGACAGGCCTCATCTCTCTGTTTATATTCCACTCCTCCATCTGCTCTCCTTCCTCCAGCTCCTATCCTTATCAGCCCAGGCATTCACTCCTGTGCTTCTCCAGCGTCTCTCCTTCCTGCGCCTGGAGAAACTGGCCTTGGACGCCAGTCTGCTTTGACAGAAGAAATACAATGGAGCTCTGTGGCTTCCCGAGTCCCTCCATCTAATCGCAACACTCACCACAGCTCAAGGCTTCCCACTCGCTGTTTGTCAAAGAGAACTGGAGATTGTATCTCCGTCAAGTTGTTCATCAAGAAAAAAAGAACTGTAAATGGAATCCTAATAGTAACCTTTTTGAATCCTAACAGTAACCTTTTCATTATTACTTTATTTAAAGAGCTTCAATCCACTATTATGCAGGCTTTTTCAGATCTATACCTGTTTATTAGTCTTTAATGACTACTCTCAGTTTAGAGCTCTGCATGAGACCAGAGCCCGTATGCACGGAGATCACGCAGACTGCGTGGGGCCTCATCTTGCGGAGGGGGCCTCATCTTATGTGCAAATAAGACGCAATTACGAGCGCCACAGTTTCCCCGCAGCAAGGCTCCGGCGCTAACAGTTTACGAGCGTGTCCACGAGCGTGCTCTAGTACCCACCCCGTCCCCCCGTCAGTGCTCAGGTGAGCGACGAGTCATTTACAAACCCGCCTCATGACAAAATCTTCCGCAGGGCCTCACGTTGGTCAGGGGCAGCCCTGCCCGTATGGACTGAATTGTTGCTGTATATCTTCTATTACTTGACATTACTGGTGAAACTATGTCCTTTTCACTCATTTGTCCGGGGGCTTTGTGTCGACTTGCAACACATGGTACACACACATGCAGATGATTAGCAACTCAACCAGTAGCTTTGCACTTGACAAACCCTTGTTAGCTTGACTTTATTTAATAAGATGATATCTAATCTTCACATATTTTGGTGTAATTAAATCAACTTAAAATCCTTCTTAAAGGTCTCCTATCATGCAAAATATACCTTTTTATGTCTTGTATACATAAATATGTCCCTGGTGTGTCAGGGAACTCACAAAGTGTCAGAAAATAAAACCCTCACTCTTTTCCTGTTTACCCACATCTCTAAAAACGGTGGTACAGCGGAGCTGATCCAGATTTGCTGCGTCATGACGACATTACTCAAATGTCTTTCCAGCTTTATCAGTAACGTTGTCACAGTCCAATGTTTTGAAAGTAATATGGTCTTTATTTACATTAGCAAGCATCGCTAACACTCAGAGCTAACCTGTACTGGAGAGAGCATGTGTAAAAAAGCAGGAAATGAAAAAGGAACTCACCTTGTGGTAAACCCGCAAGAGAAAAAGCATTTGAGATCCATACTGTTTCAGAAATAATGCTTGATGTGGTTTGGAACATGATATGGCGTTGAATCATGGCAGCGTGTAACAGGGCTACCATACAGGGGTATGAGGCTAGAATGGGTATCTGTTTGGTATTTTGACGAAAACACTTCATAGACGAATTAACTTGCGAATAATCGCGATTAACTATGGACAATCATGCGATTAATCGACAGCCCTAATTTCTATATATCTGAGAGCCATCATTTATGCCTGGAAATGATAGGAGACCTTTAAGTTGAGAGTGGCTGTTTCACTACCGTCTTACCCTTGGTTCAATGCGGTCTATTTCCAGATTGAGTATGTCACAGAACAGAAAAACTAATAAGGACAAAATTAGCTTATTAAAGGTGGGGTAGGTAAGTTTGAGAAACCGGGTCGAGATCGCTAGAATTTGAAAATACACAACCTGACAAAATCTGCCACTTCCTCACAGAGCCCCTCCTCCAACACACACGAACGTGCACATGACCAATGAGGGCACGAGATAAGTTTGTGCCCCGATGGAAGGCTGACAGGCAGGTAGGCCATCCAATCCGTTTATTGGTTGTACTCCTAGGAGTCCTAGGACCGCACTCCTAGGACTCCTAGGACCGCACTCCTAGGAGTCCTAGGACCGCACTCCTAGGACCACACTCCTAGGACTCGAGTTGTTTTGCAACATTGCCACCTAGCGAATTGGATGCCCGCAAAAGTCCAACCAGCGAGTATTGAGTCTCACACACACGAGTCTCTTAGACATTGTAACGCTTGTTATTAACGATCTAAAAATGCATGAAAATATGTTTTTCTTACAAAAATTTAATTATTATTATTAACAACAATTTGTTCTTATTATGTTTTTGTTTTTTAATAACAAATGCATTTTGTACGTCAGATGTAAAAAGATAGTCTTTTATATTTGTCTTATCAAATTTGACATACAACGTAAATATATATAGCCTATATTATATATTGTAGTATGATATAATCTATTTATAATTGTAAATGTATATTGCAGTCTCCGACGCTGCAGCTTCAGGCTACTCAGCTCGAGATCGCTAGAATTTGAAAATTGGTCGTGCTTTTTACAGCGCTACGGCTTTACGGCGCTACGGCTTTACAGTGCTACGGCTTCCATAGACGACATTTTGTTATGGATTTGTTGTCAAAGCACTTCAGATATTCATTGCTATCGGGATGTTAAGAGCATTCCATGGAATAACAAAGTGTATCTCGAGCCGGTTTCTCAAACTGACCTTTAAGGAGTTTTGAAGTGTAAATGCGATCACTGGAACACTCCTAACTAGTGCTGCGTACCGGTTCGGCGTACCGGTACGCAGCACTACTCCTAACTACAGTTAGGGTTTGTTTCTTTTCAACATGATCCTGATTTGTTTGTTTACCTTACCCAAGATTTGTATTTAACCCTTTGTAATCTATTATTGCGTGGTCACTTCATGAACCAGACTTTCTTTTCAACAATGACTTGTAACAGGTGTGGATCAGGTGGTCCTCTTGATATGAGCGTCTGTACAAAAAGAAGCTTTTGTGGTGTTACAAACAACACATTGTGTTGATACATGTTGTCTTCTACCATGGATACCACCAATGATTGTCACAAATGATGGAAGTAAACACACAATTCATGTAATAACATTACAAGTAACCAGTTATTTATAATGGAATTTCTTATTGAAGGTGGATAATCAAATAACAACACAGAAGACATCAGAGGTCAACCTCATTATCACGTGCTGTACAGTATGACATCACTGAAATTATTTGCAACAAAATCTTTGGTGACCTTTAAGCATCGTGAGCAGCGGCATGCCATGGTGACGGCCGCGTGAGGTCTGTGTGTTGGCAGGCTGAGTACAGGGGTCCATTGATATATCTGACTGGCTGTACAGAGGGAGGTGAGCATCGGGGCCATCTGTCCAAAGTCTTTCCGCTGGGTGCAGCAGGTGAGTGTGTGAGAGTCTGCACCTATTGATGTGTGTGGCTGAGGAGCTTGAAAGAGCAGTGATTTCCTCAATGCATCAATAAATCAAGCAAAGACTAACAAACGCTGATGTACTGTAGTGGGATGTGTACAGGCCACCAATGTTTAAATAAACAGCTGAAATACATTTTTTGTTTGGATAATGTATAATAAATTAAAGTTGAAATGTTATAAATAAAGTTTCCTTCTTGTATGAAACACAGGACTAGAGTCAACATTTTAATTAAAACTCTACAGACGAATCCGAGTTTGAATACTTGCCAAAAAGGACACGTTTACAATGGTATATATATATATTATATTATATATATTAAATAAACTGAATGTACGCTAAAAAAAATATTTCTCAACAGTACTTTTTCACAAATGAAAAAAAGAAACCTGCTTTAACATATTTGTTTTCATTAAAAAGTTGTCTGAATGTTATTCAAAAAAAGGAAAGGCTGTGCATTTGCCTGCAAATACAACTAAAAAATACAAATAATCCGTGCAGTCAAGAAAAACTCACATGCACATGTGTGTCAACACCCAGAATCTACGAATCAATGTCAGCATGCTATTTAACCCAACCCGATATCACGGCAATACGTGAACATGTGACGATTTACCATGCTGGGAGACGTGAAGATGTCACGATTTCGTCCCTTCAAACGTGACAGTTACACGGTATTGTTAACCCATGTTAACCATTGGAGAAATAACCGGAAATGCCAAGCAAATGCTACCCCGACGGTCGGTTGTTATTGTCAATATTAATATAATAATGATTTATTTTGTAATAGTCACACTCCATTATGCCAATTTTCTTGTGCCAAAACTGAATACGTGACGTGGAACATAAATATATAAGCAATTAAACAACATCTTACATTTCTTTTCACACAATACGTCTCCTTGCAGTATCAACACTAATTCGGCTGACTTTTATATTTGATCCAATTGGTAGATAGGCTGTATTTACACCATGAAGGTGCACAGCCGATATAAAGGGACACCTGGTGGGTAAAGCACGTTATTGAATTTTATTATTTATTATTAGATATTATTAGGAGGATGTGCAAAACAGACAAACTAATAAGGCTTAATTCAAACATTAAAGAGTACTTTAGCTTAAGGTCTTCTTTTGAATAAGAAAAAAGCTTTGGGGTATGGAAGAAGAATATGGAGGGATGAAACCCTCTTTAATGGTCACACATGCAGAGCACACAGCACACACAGTGACATTTGTATCTACAGATACATATTAAGCCTGACAAAGTACTTAATATAATTGCTTTCCTGCAATGTTAACTATGTTTAAGCACTTATTTGTTTATTATTTGTTTATTATTAAACTGATATTATACTGTATTATACTCTTATAACATGTATGTAGATAGAATAAGAAATGTGCAGAATGACAGTTTAATGGTGGAGGTATACACACAATATTGATAGATGTCTTGTAATGCACTGTTGAGGAACCTGCGACCCAAGTTTTTCATTCATTGCATAACTACACCGTAGTTGTGTATAATATGTCAATAAACCTTAGCTTAGAAAATCTTGAAAGGGGTGTGGAAACTAGTCATTATATACAGTCTGTTGTGACAACACAGTCTTTAATTAACTATTAGTAGAGAATAACGAGTAATGAATATACTTTATAGGGATCCTATTAATATCTAATAATAAAATAATAAAATTCAATAACGTGCTTTAACCACCAGGTGTCCCTTTATATCAGCTGTGCACCTTCATGGTGTAAATACAGCCTATCTACTAATTGGATCAAATATAAAAGTCAGCCGAATTAGTGTTGATACTGCAAGGAGACGTATTGTGTGAAAAGAAATGTAAGATGTTGTTTAATTGCTTATATATTTATGATCTACGTCACGTTTCAGTTTTGGCGGCAGTTCTTCCTGTTTGTCTAGAAGTCTTCTCAGCAAGGCTCTATAAATAGAGAACTACGGCAGATATGTAATATTTAATGCAGCCGAACCGTGTATTACAATGCTGTTATGTGATGACTTTCAAAGAGAAAAGCAAGCACACTCGGAATAAAGTTTTATTTTGTTTTTAAAAAACATTTTCAGATTTCACATCACATAAACCCCAAATCCGAGCATGCATTGCGGCTAAACCATCCAATCATCGAGCTGAGGATCTTGCCTACGTCAGTTTCCGGTTTCATTTATCACCGATGTATTTTGTTATACACACATTCCTTCACATTTACATTTTAATTTGCATTAAGGTATTTCGTGAGGCCTTCTAACATGTTTTTAAATATAACTACGGTTGTAGTTGAAGAGTTTGTAAATTAACATGAACCGAAGCTGTTGCCTGGCAACTCAATCGCACAACGTCACGTCCGTTAATTCCACATCCACACGCATGGATTAACATCGATTTCATACATTAATTTAGCCTTTGTTTCTGCTAACAGAGGTGTCGACCAGCTGGAGCAACAAGAAAATTGGCGTAATCGAGTGTGAATATTAAAAAATAAATCATTATTATATTAATATTGACAATAACAACCGACCGTCGGGGTAGCATTTGCTTGGCATTTCCGGTTATTTCTCCAATGGTTAACATGGGTTAACAATACCGTGTAACTGTCACGTTTGAAGGGACGAAATCGTGACATCTTGACGTCTCCCAGCATGGTAAATCGTCACATGTTCTCGTCTTGCCGTGAAATCGGGTTGATTTAACCACATAGAGTGGAATATTTACACCTTTTTCTAAAATATAAAGATATCAAATATAGTCAAAGTACCGTGGTGTGTTCAAGGGTTTTCTTAAATCATTGTTAACACATTATATTTTGCCATAAATAATTAGCCCACAAAATTAAAATGACATTTTAAGTGGATTTACATGTAAGTATTACATTTGCATTTTTCTAGCCACACACTTCACTATAAATATGAATCGGAAAGATGATATAGTACACAGTAAATCCTAGCTGACTCACAAGGTGAGAAAACTGAGCAAACAAACATGTTTGCATCATTTGAGGAAGTACAGTGGTTTGTACATGGAACAGACGGGACGTGTAAGGCCATTGAAGTAAATCAGAGTTCGGAGAGAGGTCACGTGAGTGTAGTTGCGAAAAAAACTCATTATTGGTCCAAAGGAAGAGGAGGCAGAGAAAACAGGCTGGTTTCCGCCCTCAACTCCATGCACTACACAGCCATAGCTCTCACTGCTCAGCCATATGTGCTGCTGTTTCTGCTGCACAAACACAAGCTGCAGCCTGTCCTGTCCGAGCCCATAAGTCACACTCCGTCCTGACCCGAGGGTTCCAAGAGTGATGGCTTCAGGAAAGGGGGACTTCCTCTGAGAGTAAAGGGGAGCAGAGGGGTGGTGCTGAGGCATGAGTGGGGCAGGAAGCGCAGTGTGTGGTAGTGCTATGAGGATGGCCTGTTCAACACTTGTCTCTCTTAGTGGCCATGTGCATGTGCTGCTGTATCTCCAAGAGGACCTGAGGGAGGAGAGACACACCCAGGGGAACTGGAGACACGTAGTGGGAAGGCTAATTTATGCCCTGGTATGCCGAAAAGTTGCCGCAAAGGACTCATCACATTCCCCTTATGGTTGTCACATGGTCAGAGGAGAGCAGACACAGCTGAGAAGAGGCTGGGGGGAAAGCTGATGGTGGACAAAGGCAGATTTGATACTGCTTCCAGCTGCTTCACTGATCCACCAGAGGTACAATGTAGAAGAGAAACATCTCCATTCGGCGGATTAAGATGCTCCTAACATCACAGACAGCGGACTCTGGAAGGTGGAGAGAGCTGAGGGTTTGAATCCTCAAGATGGCCGCCCTTTTTGATTTGGTGACACCCGCTGTTACCATTGTAATAAGATAATTGACACGTTTTTTAAGAGAGGGGGACTTAATTGAGCAGTTTGTACTTATTTGCCACCACGAGTGACAGCATTTCTAGTAAGCTAGCTAACAGCGCGATCGTCCCTTTCGGTGAGTTTATTTATATAGCACTTTTCAACCCAAGGCAATTCAAAGTTCTTTACAAAAATAAAAAAAATAAAAAATAAATAAAAGACATTAAGCATTAAAAAAGAAAAGCTAATAAAATAAACATTAAGGAAAAATACATGGATAAAAGTTACAGTGCCGTCTAAAATATGAATAGTTCAATTAAAAGCAGCGACAAAAAGAAAAGTCTTGAGTCTGGATTTAAAAGTAGTCAGAGTTGCAGCGGACCTGCAGGTTTCTGGGAGTTTGTTCCAGATATTTGGAGCATAATAACTGAACGCTGCTTTACCATGTTTAGTTCTGACTCTGGGGACAGAAAGCTGACCAGTCCCTGAAGACCTGAGCGATCTGGATGGTTCATCATTTAGCAGGAGGTCAGAAATGTATTTTGGGCCTAAACCATTCAGTGCTTTATAAACCAGCAGCAGTATTTTGAAATCTATTCTTTGACACAGCAGGGTGCGAGACAACAATACACGGTGGAAGTTCACACGCTGAGTACATGTTCACTGTACAACATGTACTATAAGGGAAGTATCCACATTTAGAATCAGCTAAACTTCAGTGGGAATGGCGGACTTACTATGAAAGCCATTGTACATGAGGCAGTCACAAAGTAAAACATACATAAAATAGCTATTGCAGGAAAAACACATTTTGAAAAGATACTTTCAGACAGCTGCTTGTCGGGTTTCCAATGTCAGCACAACGCCAGCTGTGGTCTGCAGCAGTGGTGAGCAGTCTGAGAATACGATTGTTTTACATTTGTTCAAATATGCTGTCGCAGCCTGGAATGTGATCATCACACCGACACTCAGAAGACGAGCCAGGAGGTCATATTACATGTTCCTGAGGTCATTCATGTTTGAATAGGGATTCATTTAAAATGAGATACAACGTGTAAACAAGTAAAAAATGAATCAGTCCCAATGCAACTTGTAATCTTAAATAAATAAATCAGATTTCCAAATAAAAAATTAAAATGTCATGTATAATGTGAAGACTCCCTGTCCGCCAGCGTTAGATGATTGTGTAACTGATTTATTTATTGACAGGATGCAGTTAAGGTTGAATTCTAATAAATCAAGCTCCAGACTTTTCTAATGCAAACCTTAATGCTGGTGAAATGCATTTCCCTGGAGCACACTGAGGTTTGATTTCATGACACTGTTTGTCTTTCTCTGGACAGAAGCCAGCCTGAACAAATATTGCTGCAGAAACATAATGAAGACAGATTCTTGACAATTATTCCACTAACACCTCCTGAATGTCAAGTGACTCTCGAGTCCTGAACCAAAAGGTCTTCATCAAAGCCTAAAGCCTGATGCTTCTGACAGGCGCTCCACCCAAGTCTAAACATCTTCCTCGTGCCTGGTCTGTTCTGGGCCTCCACCCAGAGCCCCCACCAAAACACCTTCCGTCTCTGGATAACCACCAGCTTTCTTTAAAGGTCCCATGTCATGGCCATTTCTACTGATCATAGTTCCATTGTTGAGGTCTACTAGAATAGATTTATATTGCTCAATGTTCCAAACTCACATTGGTTTCTCACAGCATCTCTGTATAGTCTGTGTATTCACTCTCTGTCCTAAACGGCTTGTTGGAGCTCCTGCCCCCCCCCCTCCCTGTGAGCCCACTGTGCTCTGATTGGTCAGCTCGCCCACTATGTTCTGACGAGTCCACCGTTACAGCGGAACATCAGTGATTATGTGTTACAACGGCGTTTGTTAGCAACCAGGAAATGACACCAGTAATGACGGGAAGGGGTGCTGAGGAGGCTGCAGCACACCTCCATCTGCGAGGCTCCACAAGCACCTGCACCCCCCTCCCCCCCGCACCCCCAAACACCTACACCTTACAGTGTAAGCCACAGCTTCGCCGCTGCGAGGCTCCACTAGCACCCCCCAGCGCGTCACAGTTTCGCCACTGAGAGAGTGTGTGTATGTGAGGAGCTCCACGGATTGGTCCATTTGGGTATGGTCATATCACTGTACCCAGGAAGAAAAAGAGAAATCTCCAACGAGGCGTTCTGGGGCAGCACAGACAGGTCTTTTCTGTGTTAGAGTTTTACTCCCTACAGGGTGTACTTTGAGGGTTTGTGACTCTGCAGACCGTTTACGTGCATACAAACCTTCATAACACACAAGGGGACGGGTAATAACCGGAAGAGCATGACATGGGACATCACACAGAATGATTTTAAAAGCAATGTATTTCTATTGGTAGTATGTTTCGTGCCTGCAGCACGTCTTTTTGTCCGGTTGGGTCGTGGAAGACCGGAAGCTGTGGGGTTCATAAAAACATGTTCTTACTCAATATCAAGCCACGATAATTGTTTTTATTTTAAATCATATAATATCTGACTTTTTTTTACATCCGCGAGGAAAAGAAATGGGGCTCACAGCCTCAGAATACTGAAATCTGTATTTTTTAAATCCTTTTTTCCTTCTAATTTATTTTCTTATTCAACAATAACAAACAAAAAATTACCCTTGTTTTTATTTATTTGTTTAATTCTATAATCCCGGGCTTTTTTGGCATCCGTCAGGAACTGAATTTCAAAATAAAGTAACAGGAAACAGACGTAGGCCTATAAGGGACGTTTCGAGCATCATTGTGATACACACCAAGCCCCCAGGAAGTGCGCCGGACTCTGAGGAAAATATTCGTTGTGGCCAAACGGCGGTACTACACTTCCGTATCAGTCGCTGGGCCTGGAAAGACTTTTTCTCATTGACTTACATTGGGAAAGTACAGAGCCCTGGAGGGTTCATAGAGAGAAACATTAATAAAATGAGGCCACGTTTTATTAATTTGTGCGCACAAGATGTAATTCGTGGCCTTAATTTAAATAAAACGAGGCCACGCTTTATTAATTTGTGCGCACGATATACTATCTCGTGCGCACATTATGAACGCGCATCTAACCCACGGGACCGCGCCGCCCAGCAGGTTCATGTGACGTGTTCAGTACTACATGAGTTGTACCTTTACCCATGGATGGATGCACAATAAGAACGGATTATATGATTACATGAATACTTTGGTGACATTTCGCTCTCTCAAAAGTTAATGCGCCAATGAGCAACTCTCATAGGAATGAACGAGGCCCCGCCTCCCACGCTGTATCCAGTTCTTATTATACATCCATGATACACACCCACTGAACTGATTACCCAAGATCCTCAGCTATGGTTTAAGCTCGGTGATTGGATGTTTTAGCCGCAATGCACGTTGGGATATGGTGTTAATGCGATATGAAATCCGAAAAACATTTAGGAGTTTAGGATGGCACTACACTACCCATAATCCTCAACTATCGTATGGGACTACAGTGCCTTTGCTTGAAAACCCCGTGATTAATCTTCAAGCTCTGGGATTGGACGTTGGAGTGGCAGTGCGCCAAGTCAACACATCCTCACTCCCAGGTCGGCCTATGTTGACGTTATGTCAAGTCCCCTGCCGGCTTTTTCCAACGCAAGGGGGGGGGCCTTAGCGTCCATTTTCAACGCCAGGGGGGGGGCCTTAGCGTCCATTTTCAACGCCAGGGGGGGGGGCCTTAGCGTCCATTTTCAACGCAAGGGGGGGGGCCCTTAGCGTCCATATTCAGCTTTCCGGGATGTCCATGTGCTTCTATGGACGCTCATGTAAGCACGGCATTCGTTTGTGTCAACTGCCCTTAAAGGCAATGAAGACACTACACTACCCAGAATCCCCAGCTATCGTTTGGACTACACCATGTGCTCTGTTTGGCAAACCCCGTGATCGTCCTCAAGCTCTGTGATTGGAGAGTGTGCTCCGAGGGTTACCGAGCCTCGAACAGCACTTGAAATGGGATGGAACCACGGCAGACTGTTCAAAACTGGATTTGAACGGGTCCACCGCGTCCCCCCCCTCCCCCACCCTGTCCCCAGAACTACACATGCTGGCTATTCTGTTTCGCAACATGTTCTCTATGGCACGTCTCTACTGGGAGTTGTAGTTTTAAAAGACGTGTTCGTATTTCCCATAATAAGAAGTTGCCAGTATTAAACTGTGTACATCCCTGGAGGTTTAGGGGACAGGAAACACTCACATTTAAAACATATAATTAATAAATGGGTGAAAATTGCTTGTGCCCATAATGGGCAGCATTAATATATATACACACATGCCAGCTAAGGTCAGAAGAGCTTTATTTAACAGCTGGACTTATGTTTGTGACCCCTCCTGTTGTTAATTGATAACATTACATTACATTAATTGATAAGCCTGAAACATGCACTTGTCAAGGTTCAGAGGCACATTTTGCAAATATGGCAGTAGCCATCGATCAGCTTAAGATAAGATATACTTTATTGATCCCAAGTTGGAACATTTGCGTTACATCATAGTATACATACAACATAGTTAACATTGCTGGAGGTATGCACACATATTGATAGATGTCTTGTAATGCACTATTGAGGAACCTGCGACCCAAGTTTTTCATTCAGTGCAGAACTACACCACAGTTGTGTAGGCCTATATGATATGTCAATAAACCTTAGAACATCTTGAAATCTTGAACGGGATGTGCAAAATAGTCATTATATACAGTCTTTAATTAACTATTAGTAGAGAATAACGAGTAATGAATATACTTTATAGGGATTCTATTAATATCTAATAATAAAAATAATGAAATTCAATAACATGCTTTAACCACCAGGTGTCCCTTTATATCAGCTGTGCACCTTTATGGTGTAAATACAGCCTATCTACCAATTGGATCAAATATAAAAGTGAGCCGAATTAGTGTTGATACTGCAAGGAGACGCATTGTGTGAAAAGAAATGTAAGATGTTGTTTAATGGCTGATATATTTATGATCCACGTCACGTTTTCAGTTCCTCATGTTTGTCTTCTCATCAGGGCTCTATAAATACAGAACTGCGGCAGATATGTAATATTTAATGCAGCCGAACCGTGTATTACAATGCCGTTATGTGATGACTTTCAAGGAGAAAAGCAAGAGCACTCGGAATAAGGTATTATTTTATTTTTTTCAAATATTTTCGGTCTGTTTCCGGTATTTGTTAATGACGATGTGCTGTGAGATGTGAGACTGGAATTGCACAGGGGGAAAATAACGTATCTTTAGATGCGGATTTTGTTAAACTAATATGTTTAGGCTGTGGACCAACACTATACATTGACGGGGAAGGGGGTAGCAATAAAGATAACACCATTAAACAGTTGCACAACATAACAGAAATAATATCGATAGCAGCGTCCCTAGCAACCACCTTGGTAACAATGAAAACGTTGGACGCAATTTCCTGAAGTAATCTTCGTAATAACTAGCAAACTAAAGATCATGTACATCCACTGCACACATAATCTGAAATAACAACTCATATTTCTCGCATCAAATGACATCAAAACGCATTTGAATGGCCAAACTAACTTTAAAATAGGCATTTTACACCCAGAATAAAACGAAGTTCGGCCATGTTTTCTTTTTCTGCAGGGAGAAATCACGTGACGTCAAACAGAGCACATGGTGTAGGCCAAACGATAGCTGGGGATTCTGGGTAGTGTAGTGTCTTCATTGCCTTTAAGGGCAGTTGACACAAACGAATGCCGTGCTTACATGAGCGTCCATAGAAGCACATGGACATCCCGGAAAGCTGAACATGGACGCTAAGGGCCCCCCCCCTCGCGTTGAAAATGGACGCTAAGGCCCCCCCCCTTGCGTTGAAAATGGACGCTAAGGCCCCCCCCCTGGCGTTGAAAATGGACGCTAAGGCCCCCCCCCTTGCGTTGGAAAAAGCCGGCAGGGGACTTGACATAACGTCAACATAGGCCGACCTGGGAGTGAGGATGTGTTGGCCAAGTTTACGCCGAGCGTCAAACAGCACTTTGAAATTGAACGAAACCACGGCAGACTATCCAAAACTGGACTCGAACGGGACCAGCCCCCCACCCCCCAGAACTACACATGCTGGCTATTGGGTTTCGCAACATGTTCTATGGGACGTCTCTACTGGGAACGTTTTCGTTTTTCCCACAATTAGAAGTTGCCAGTATTAAACACATTGGTGTTATCAAATTTAAAACATATAATTTATAAATGGGTGAAAATGGCTTGTGTCCATAATGCGCACCATTAATATATACCCACATGACAGCTCATTGTTACTTTGTAATTCTACTCCACTACAATTCAGAGGTTAACCTGGTATTTTTTACTCCACTACATGTATTTGAGTTACTTTTCAGATTCTGATTCATGATGTGAAATATAAACAACCCTTAAATCAGACTTTAGTTACAGCTGAGTAAAATTTAGGGAAGGTGATTGTCAAGTGCCAACAATCAGGAGAGATATAGTTGGTGCTTGAGAAGACTAAAAATTTATCTGCAGATCTCTATAAAGTATATTCATCACTCGTTATTCTCTACTAATAGTTAATTAAAGACTGTATTATGGCTATTTTGCACATCCCTTTCAAGATTTCAAGATTTTCAAAGGTTTATTGACATATCATATACACAACTACCGTGTAGTTATGCAATGCATGAACAACTTGGGTCACAGGTTCCTCAACAGTGCATTACAAGACATCTATCAATATGTGTGTACCTCCAGCATTAAACTGTCACATTCTGCACATTACATATACTATCTAGATACATAAGATTATAATTCATATGTATAATATCAGTTAAAATAAGTGCTTCAACATAGTTAACATTGTAGGAAAGCAATATATTAGACGTTAAGTACTTTGTCAGGCTTAATATTTATCTGTAGATACCCCCAAAGCTTTTTTCGTATTTGAAAGAAGACCTTAACCTAAACTATTCTTTAATGTTTAATAAAGGTTAATTAGTTTGTCTGTTTTGCACATCCTCCTATTAATATCTTTGTACATCCGGCACTAAACTGTTTTATTGTAGAGATCACTTATAGTATCTTCTTGATTTTTTATATTCTATATTTCTATCAATGACCTTCTACTTTCTCCCTATGAAAGTATGTACTAATATTTTTTCATCAAATATAACATATTAAAACAATAATTCAATGATGTGCTTTAACCACTAGGCCAGGGGTGCCCAACCTTTTTTGAACCGAGAGCTACTTTTAAAGTTGCCAGTCTGCTGAGATCTACCAGTCCAAATAGAGAGGCGTAGCCATTACTGACAGCCTACTACCAGGTAAATACACACTTCTACTTTTATAAAACTGACCTTTGTACGATTAATACCTCATAAAATACTGCAGATCCTTTATTTTACCTCTTTCTAATCTACACACATACAAGTATTTAACTGAAGTTACACAACAGTGTTGTTGATACAGAGTTGGAGTTTATCCACACATCACTACAGTGGGTAATGTTTTCAAGAAACATTGAACAGTGGTGCCACACATGACACAGGAAAAAAAGAAAAGACTCTGAACCCTTTCTTTGCCATTATATAAAAATAGTGTTGCTACAAAAGTATAAATGAGGCTTACTAATAAGACAACTCAGATCTGAAGCTACACAGGAATCTGCTGCCAACGTGCAATAAAAAAGACTAAATTAATATAATCAAACCCTTTTTTTGTTGCATTTTAGTAGATTATAAAAATAAATGCCTTTAGAATAGGATGCTAGCAACACTAGTTTCTTAACCTGAATTGATAATAGACTATAATCAATTTAAGTTTGCATTCTTATACCATTTTGTACAATAATTATAATGAATAAGTTCAAACAAACTCAAACTTACAGCTGATTAATAACGGTATCTAACTTGAGTTGTTATCATATAAAAAACCTGTTGAAATGCTACTGTTATTTTTATTACGCAACGGCAGCCTCCAGGAATGCTTCTTTCACAACTTCGCCGTCTTTGAAAAACTTCAT
Organism: Champsocephalus esox; assembly: GCA_036324585.1. Lineage (NCBI taxonomy): Eukaryota > Metazoa > Chordata > Actinopteri > Perciformes > Channichthyidae > Champsocephalus > Champsocephalus esox. The sequence goes on from CM070479.1 coordinate 51,018,485, forward strand.
GTGTTTTGCAAGAACGTGACTGACACGATACGATGCTATGGTAGCAGCCTTGCTCTTGTTGTTGGGCCTGGTGAAAATGGGCTGCTGTGCATTTAGCTGTCCTCTCAGGCCCCTCCCCTTTTGGAGCGTAGGGCAGAATTAGGAGGGAATTCCGTCTCGTAGCGTTTGTGCACTGTTTTTAAATGCCGCTCCTAAATTACGCTTCTTCGATAAAGCCACGCTCGCATTGCAGATGAGACAGATGGACTTTGAATTGGAATAGATACAAAAATAATCATCCTCCCCCTCGGAGTGAAAATTATATATGTGTTGCTTCTTGTGTGTGTGCGGACTGTCACTCCTGGTGTTGACGCGGACAACGTTAGCGAACTAGTGCACTGCCCACTGCCCACCAGCCACGCCCCGACACATGGGGTCACGCCGGCCAATCACAAAGCTTTGATGCGTTCAAGTGCATTATTCTGGCACAGGAAGATTATGTTATAGGACATTAACGATAAAACAGAATATTGTTGTTCTATTTTTAGACACATCTCGCGATCGACTGGGAATCTCCCCGCGATCGACCTGGTTGGGCACCCCTGCACTAGGCGGTGCACACAAGGTACACACAGCCTTGATAACTTTGTATTATTAGTGTAGGACACTTATGTATGTACAACATTTGAAGATGTGTAGTTTTATTCATCTTTTGACATAATTGTACAGGATATTGCTATATTATTTCACATATTGTACTTCTACACATTAATATCTGATTTGTAAAACATCACAGACAGAGAGGTATATCCGTCATTTAATGGTAAGCTATTGAAATTCTGAATCCATAGATGTGTCTCCCATCACCCAAAACCCCTGACTATTCTCTCAACTCAGTATTTACATTCTTATATTCAAAGAAAATTAGTAATATCTTTAAAAACTACAAGTCCCTGTCGATCAGCTGTGCACCGTTATGGTGTAAATATAACCTATCTACGAATTAGATCAAATGTAAAAGTCAGCCGAATTAGTGTTGATACTGCAAGGAGACGTATTGTGTGAAGAGAAATTGAAGATGTTGTTTAATTGCTGATATATTTATGATCCACGTCACGTATTCAGTTTCGGTGGCATTTCTTCCAGTTTGTCTAGAAGTCTTCTAATCAGAGCTCTATAAATAGAGAACTACGGCAAATGTGTAATATTTAATGCAGCCGAACCGTGTATTACAATGCCGTTATGTGATGACTTCCAAAGAGAAAAGCAAGCATACTGTACTCGGATTAAAGTATTATTATTTTTTTTTAAATGTTTTTCGGATTTCATATTGCATAAACACCATATCCCAACGTGCATTCCGGATAAACAATCCAATCACCGAGCTTAAACCATAGCTGAGGATCTTGGGTAATCAGTTCAGTGGGTGTGTATCTGTTTCCAGTGACTTTATTTTGAAATTCAGTTCCCGACGGAGAAAAAAGCCAGAGATTATAGAATTAAACAAATAAATAAAAACAAGGATAATTGTGTGTTATTGGTGAGTAAATAACAGTGTGTTATTTAGAAAAGAATAACAAATTAGAAGGAAAAAAATATTAAAAAAAATACAGATTTCAGTATTCTGAGGCTGTGAGCCCCATTTATTTTTCCTCACAGACGGCAAAAAAAGTCCGACATTATACGATTTAAAATAAAAACAATAATCGTGGCTTGATATTGAGTAAGAACATGTTTTTATTAACCACACAGCTTCCGGTCTTCCAAGACCCGGACAAAAAGACGTGCTGCAGGCACGAAACATACTAATACATTGCTTTTAAAATCGTTCTGTGTGACACGAAAAAAAGGGGAAAATCATGTTGGTGAACACGAATCAGGAAGGAGGGCAGGTCGAAAAGGGTGGGGGGGGTTAAGGAGCTCTGTGCATGTGTTTGGTGTCATCTGACTTTCAGGCTGGCCTGCTGATCTCCTCTGATGTACAGTACATGACATGGCCTGGAAAACCCGGCCCCTAATTAAGGCAGCAGAGGCAGCTGCCCCTCCCCCCCCCTGCTCCCTCGGCACTGCCGGGGCCCAGGGAAGGAGGCAACACACCAGCAGCTGTGTTCGCCTTCCTCTCCTCCGGTCAGGTGGAATGAGGGGATTGGAGAGGACTGGAAGTGGAACAGAAGGGTATCTGAGTAAAGCTGGAGATATTTGCATGCCTCCCAACGCTTCATAGCCTCCAATTAGCATGGGGGGCCCCGCTGCCGGCTGCAGGAGCCAGGCCAGTGGTGGCATTCCATGGCCTGTAGAGGATTAACACACCCCTCCTCTCAATGAGGATGTGCCAGCGCTGTGACCAGAGCATGACCCTCCACCCACTACCCATAAGTCCCTCTGCTCTGTGACATCCAGGTGAATGCTGCAACTCTTCATGTGTTAGTCTTTCACCATCAGATCAAGTTAAACATGAAGGAGAACCTAAAGGAAAGTCACATGAACTCAGTAGTTAACCCGGTCCGAGTGCACGTTAGTCCCCTGTGTGTTTTCCACACTGACCACTGCTCTCACACAGGATACATCTGATAGCACAAGTCCAGACTGCCCCCCCCCCACATGAAATGTGGCAGGGTGGTTTATTACATATTCATCTGTGGCTTGAGAAACTTCCATGTATATTTTTATTTTTATTTGATATGGACTTAAAAGGAGAGTAAATATTAGTCATTAGTCAAAGCCATTTGGCCTTTGGTGTCACACATTTTTTCAGGGCACGAAGGGCACATGCCAGGGCACAAAGGCCATTGAGGGAGACATTTGGATTTGCAGCTTACAAATAAATAACTTCACTTTCTATAAGAAAAACACACGAATGACAAGGAAAACAAATCACTTTTTTAATATCAATAATGTCAAGCATTATATCATATAGGCCTATGCCTCCTTAGTATTACCGTATATAAAATGAAATACTCTACTTTGAATAATTAGTGTTTGGTATTTTTTCCATCTACTACTTCTCCCATTCACAAATCCAAAATCCCTCAAAACAACTTGAACTGACCTCGAAGCAGGCCGCTGTGTCTGTAAATGCTTTGGCTAAACTTGGTGATGACTGTGTTGTGATTGTGTGTTTTTTCAATTGTCTGTAACTGTACAACTGTCTGAAACTGTGCTGTTACCATTCTTGGGCCAGGACTCTCTTGAAAAAGAAATTTGTTATATCAATGAGACCTATCCTGGTTAAATAAAGGTAAAACAAATAAAAATAAATAATATAAAATTCTATTACGATGTAACAAATATATTCCATTTCAGAGCAGAAGAAACAGCCTTCAAGGGTCAAACTCTGCACATACATCATTCAGCAGTGTACTTTAAAATGCAAAAGTGTGTGTGTGTGTGTGTGTGTGTGTGTGTGTGTGTGTGTGTGTGTGTGTGAGAGAGAGAGTCTCTTTAATCAACTCCTCACAGCTCCTCATATCTGTTCAGAAACTAGACAAAAGTCAAACATGTACAAACCACAGACTCTCTGTGTCATGGCGAATACAGTCGCTGCTTTAATTCTGTCTTTAGGACGTTGTTGTGAGTTTGGACGGAGCAGATACAGGTTAGTTTAGCCTGATCTGATCGAATGGACATCGCTCCATTCAGAGAACACGCATTTTAAAAGTTTTTCGCCTGCCGTCTTGTCTGCACACTTGTCAAAGCATTAATTCATGGTTTGTACTAACCGTTGCCAGTATTTAGTTACTGCGGCATCATTTTGAAACGTGTATTAAATCACGGTAAAATAGGTTAATGTTGTCGTAGTTGGTTTCCACCACAGTATTTACATGGATATAAGCCCCGCCCCCTCTCCAGCGCGTCCTGTTTGAATGACAGGAGTATACCAAACACAGCTGACAACCGCGGTGAAACTCCAGCGATTAGAGCAATGAGAATATTCGCATCGCGTCCGTTGTGAATGCAGTATAATGCAGTTCAGAAACCACTGTTCTGACGCTTTAAAAGCAACTTCGAGATTTTAACAATATCAGGGGCACACAGGCCATGGTGGTCGTAGGACGTACAATTATTTTGGCAATTGGGCAATGACGGCATGGCAGTCATGGCCGCCGGTGAAAATCCTACCCTGCTCTCAGACATTCATCAGGTGAACACTAGCACAAATTAGTGCTTATGTTGATCCATGTCTGCTGGATGTGTAAATAGGCAACTTATGTCTATGGGTTTTGTCAATGTTTTTTTTTGTATCCGTCAGTTTGTCTTATCCTCATGCACTGTTTTATACGGAGCCCCCCTGGTGACATTGGTGAGAAAAATATTAATAACGGCCCGTCCACACAGCGGCGTGCGTTGACGCTTGCCTGCGGGCGTGTCTGACACTCGACCAACAACCAATCACATGAATCTCCCGCCCCTGTCACACAAGCATTGGCTAGAGCTTGTACTGGCATATGATTCGATTGGCTGACGCTTCTGCCGAGGCGTCAAAAGTTGAACATTGCTCAACTTTTGCAGCTCCACGTCGCTTCCCACGATGCAGTTCGGCTAAAAGTGACGTCACCCCATTCAAAGTTAATGGGCAGAAGCGTTGGAAGCGTCAACGCACGCCGCTGTGTGGATGGGCCGTAATGCTTGGCCACGAGCAGAGATGGGGTCGTTACTAAAAAAAAGTAATATATTACATATTACATATTACTTTAAAAAAAAGTAATATATTACACTACTTCGTTACTCTCTACATAAAGTAATTTGTTACTTTACTCGTTACTTTACTCGCAGGGCCGGCCCGCCCTTCCCTGCAGGCAGATCACGCAGACTGCTAATGTTTCAAATGTTCTCTTTAGTTCAGTTTCCATTGTCGCATAAGACTGATCCAGATAGCTCCTGAATGTTTTCATATCTGACCATGGCTGTCCTCTGTCTCCGGCTATCTGTATATTTTGCGCAGTCTATCTCTGCTCACGCTGTTGCGTCAGCGTGTTCTCCTGCGTGTTGGCCATGTGTTGCACTGGAGCCAGACTGGAGCACACCGCAAAGACTTCAGCCCAGCACGTACGAACTGCGCATGCGTGAGTGGCAATAACTCTCCTTACCAGCAGGCGGCGGTAGTGTGTATTCGTCATTCAAAACAGGCAACAACCGGAAAACAGAGAAGAAGAACAGACTACGTGTGATATATAAACAACAGCTAAGTGCGTTAGCTTCACATTAGCATATGTTCTTTGCAGGTGTTTGTTGAGGTTTGATTATGACTGATTTTAGAAAGTAACGAAGTAACGCATGTCGGGGCAATGTTAGTAACTGTAGTGTGATTACTGAATTATAAAAGTAATGCGTTACACTACTCCGTTACCGACAAAGTAATATTATTACAGTAACGCGTTACTTTGTACACTTTACACCCAACTCTGGGCCCGAGTCAATAATGCGTGGCCACAAATTAATAATGCGTGGCCACGAATTAGTTATTATGTTCCCACGCATTAGTAATTTGTGGGAACACAATAATTATTACGCAATAACTAAATCCAGATAGTCTATTCTTTCACACACACATACGGGTATTGGGCCGAGGGTGACACCATACTTCCGGTATCCGCCATTTTACGCGAAGTGCAAGCAGGCCGAGGGTTTAGCCGTACACCCTCTAGGTGTTGCTAAGCTTCCTGTACTGAATATCATAGTCTATTGCCTTAATCAATATCTAGTCAACTCTAAAATACCACATATATGCAATGGCATGATAATATTGGGACAAGTGGGGTATTCACCTGGTGTTTCCAGAAATTAGACGTAGATGCAGCCAAAGTCGACGAAGGCCACTTTCGAGGGTCGTTTTTCCATACATCTGCAGCAGGCAGTCTGTAAGGGCAATCCGACAACCCACACAGCTCTAGTTTACGCTGGTAACGACCTAGAGCACACCCCTCAAGTCCAGAGATGTAATCCGAAGACATGCAGCGATTTCTTCGGTCGTTAATTCAGAAAAAAAACCTAGTGCGCTCTGCCTGGCTACGTTAGCTAGCTGTTTACATTCGCACCTCCAGGATATTTGCACCTCCAGGAAAATGGCGTGCGTTGCATTGTGGGTAGCTCGTGACGTCACTGTGTGTGAAAGAATAGAAACTGATGACTGAGTGACAACAAGTCGAGTAAAGTTAGAACGATATTGGCAGATTCAGATTTCACGGATCAATAACTCATGAACAAAACATTATTCAGACACAAATGACGTCTCCTAGTATCGTGGTAAGGTTGACAACGAACTACAATCACATTTTGATCAAAAAAAGCCAATACGTGCTGTCCTCCAAACTGGAGACATTACATTGGTCTCTATCGGCAGCTGGAGAAGAAACGAGTGCTCAGAGACCGTCTGCAAAGTGCAACTCCGAAAAAAGAGAAAACAATAATATTCAATCACTATTATACAGTATATTTCTACCAAACTCACTACACACATCAATAGTCCCATGTTGCTCATACTACAGCAGAGAGTTTGGAAGAATGTGCTTTTGAATAATTTTGGTGAATATTTATAGTGTAAAATCTTCAATAACGTTACTATTATACAGTATAAATATTCACCAAAATATTCTAAATCCAGATAGTCTATAGTATATACTATCTGGATTTAGTTATTGCGTAATAATGATTGTGTTCCCACTAATTACTAATGCGTGGGAACATAATAACTAATACGTGGCCACGCATTATTAATACGTGGCCACACATTATTAATACGTGGCCACGTATTAATATTTTTCTCACCAATGTCACCAGGGGGGCTCCGTAGTTTTACGTATCCGAGGATAACCATTTTCTTTTTGCATGGAGCTGTTGAGCCCTTACATTAAAGTGACATGAATAAGGCATTTCAATCCTAACATGTTCTTCTGTCTAGGCAAGGCCCAGAGGGAAGCAGGAAGCAGACTCAAGTACAAAGAATGGGTTTGAAGGGACCCAAGTTCCCAGAGCAGAAGGGAAATGTGAGTCTACGGCTGAACAATCAATGCTGTCGCTGCAGAATGGCCCTGCTTTAAGATCTAAGAGCACCTTAAAAAAGACACTTGAGTGTGTGTATGAGGTAGAAAAAGTGCATGTTTTATGTGCGATCACGAACACGTACAGTCATTCACTGTATGCTTTTGTTCAGTCAGTGAAGTTCTGTATCAACTGACCTCGAAAAAGGTTAGAGAGAAGAGTTTTTAAAAAACACAAGTGCTTTTGATCAGGCTCGTTTTGTTCAAGGCCTGTTTGCTACCTTTGTCTTTAAGTACTGCTCCACTGAAGAGGATGTCCTTCAGTGGATGAAGTAAACCAACACTTTCCAGAACACACGTTTAATAAATGCACAACAGAAGGTTACGTCTTCAAATATGGAGAACTGTCAATTAAAACTTACAGTTAAAGTGTATTCATTGTAAGTTGAGATCTATTATTTAGCTGTAAATCTGCGCAGCAATGTAGTGTAAATATATTGATATTGGTCTATATACAGATTAACATATTTGAAACCTTTGGTACTTTCGTTTTTCACATATCAGTCCTAAATCAATTCTTAAAACAACATGTTTATTTCACAGGGGAAATAATGTTACGACATTTATCATCTTAATTGTATTCTTATTATTATTCTTATTATTCTTATTATTATTATTATTATTATTATTATTATTATTATTATTATTATTATTATTATTATTATTATTATTATTATTATTATCGTTGTATTTAAATTAAATATTTTGACCTGATTATAATGTTATATGAAAGGTCAAGTTATTGGAGGGTAAAAAAAAATTGGAGGGTAGAAAAACGTATTTCACTTTTGGTTATTAATGAAACATCTCAATCAATCAATCAATCAATCAATGTTTATTTAAATAGCCCAATATCACAAATGTTACATTTGTCTCAGTGGTCTTCACAGTGTGTACAGAATATCAGTATGACAATATGACACCCTCTGTCCTTAGACCCTCACATCGTACAAGGAAACACTTCCTGAGAAAACCCAGTTTAAAGGGAAAAATGGGAGAAACCTCAGGGAGAGCAGCAGAGGAGGGATCCCTCTCCCAGGACGGACAGACGTGCAATAGATGCCGTGTGTAAATTGAAAAGATAATACATTTGCAACATAGGTAGTCCAGATGTTTGGAAATGCATGTGTGTATAATAGGAAGATGAATCCACGAGGATATCCATCCAGGACCGATGATCCAGGACCACGGCCACGACTCAAGATCCAGCGCTCGCGATCCAGGACACAAGACCGCAGGATCATCCATGACTCCGGATCCCAGCGTATATAGACACCAAAAAGAAAGACATGTGCGGAAGCTGGGTTAATCGGAACATGAGAGTACACAGGTATAGACAGAGAGAAGGAAGAAGTAAGATGTCCCCCGACAAACTAAGCCTATATCAGCAAAACTAGGGGCTTTACCACTATTGGGTATTACTATTGTAATCTATAAAATAGTGGTAGAGATGTTTCATTAATAACCAAAAGTCAAATACGTTTTTTTAATTCTTGCCTCAAAACTATGCATATTGAAGACCAAAAAGGCTTAAAGGCAACACATGCCCAGGTTAATCACTTTTTACAAATATTACAGACTCGTCTGAACAATCTGTTTCCTGGCAATGTTTGCCTTGTAAAATAAAGTTCTGTAAATGAAAAGATTTGAAGATATGAACATCTTTCATTAATGAGGTGATATGTGTTGATTCAAACAAAGACAAAGTGTTCACGTATCATTTTATAAAAGCAGTTTGCTCATGTTCAGATTATTGTCACAGTCTGCATCATAGTAGATGTTGGGGTCCACACTCAAAGCCCTGCTCTCTCTCTACCTGAAGAGTTATTTATTTATGTTTTACTGCTTCGGGCAAATAAACTGATACAAAATAACAGCAGTGCATTGTGGGAGCACAGACATATTTCACACATTTAAGGACAGGTCAGTGTACAGGGGCTCCAGCAGTTCTGCACTGGACTTGATTTGGTTAACTCGGGAGAGAACGATGATAAGCAGGGCCATGTGCTTCAGCAATGGGGAGTCATGGATTACATGTCATGAGATTACGCAATCAGGAAACCTAAAAAAGGTAACTGTATACAATTGCAATTACATAAAAGAAAGAAAGTAATCAGATAACTGTTATATTTAGGAAAATAACAATTACTAGCAGGATTACATTTAGAAATAAAGATAGATATATTAACGGTCGATGTACTGAATGGATATTCTTTAAAGGAATGGTCCACTCATTAGATAATTATTCCAAACTTCAGTATTTAGTGAAACATTGTGTTTAAATCATACCCTGAAGAAATCAGCGATATTCCCCGGTAAATAATGATTTTATAGCTCTTTTTTATCAAAACCTGTATATTCCGTCTGGCCGCCGCCATTTTTGCCATTTTCAGTAGTGACGTGATGGTCGTGACATCATCCATGCGTTCACTTTGTCAACACACGGAAACATGGCAGTATTTGAGTTCGGACTCGTCAGCAGAGGAAGAAGTTTTGACCAATGTGAAGAGATTGGATGGGGGAATTCAGCCATACATATCAGTATGACAATACGACACCCTCTGTCCTTAGACCCTCACATCGTACAAGGAAAAACTTCCGGAGAAAACCCACAGTTTAAAGGGAACATGGGAGAAACCTCAGGGAGAGCAACAGAGGAGGGATCCCTCTCCCAGGACGGACAGACGTGCAATAGATGCCGTGTGTACATTGAAAAGATAATACATTTGCAACATAGGTAGTCCAAATGTTTGGAAATGCATGTGTGTGTATAACAGGAAGATGATATAAGATACTATATGTATGCATGTAGTACCACCCTTGCTAGTGATTCCCTCTCTAGTTTAGCATACTCAGCTTCGTTGTCCCTGGCCATAGAATCACGATTTTATGGGGCCGGAAAAACTGGGGGGAAATACACACTAGCCGGTACTACGCTATATGGAAAGGCCACCAAAAACTGGCCTGGCCTGGACGCTAAAGGACGTTAAAACGGGGCTAGCCGCTGCAATGGAAATGCGCTATAACATACCTTATTCTTACTCCGAGCACTACTTCTGCTCCTCCGTCGCTTCACACTTGCAGAGGGCGATTTCTCACGTCCGGAAAATGGCGGCGCCCACAGTGTTGATGTTATTTCGGTATATAATCAGTTTAAAATCACTGATAATGTCGTCGGATTAAAAAATAAATAAAAATACTGGCAGAGACTGGTCTGTTTTATCGGATGCTAATTATTTAAAAATGAGTGTCATGAGCATACCATTCCTTTAACGTTTATATTTAGGTTACTTCAATTCTTCTTTATTTTTTAATGCAGTCGGTAAACACCTGATTCATTTAACAAAAATACATTCTATGCTTTTAACTAATGTTTTAAAGGTGGGGTAGGTACATTTCAGAAACCGGCTCGAGATACACTTTTTGTTATATTCCATGGAATGCTCTTAACATCCGATAGCAATGAATATCTGAAGTGCTTTGACAAAAAATCCATAAAAAAATGTCATCTGTGGAAGCCGTGGCGCTGTAAAAAGTACAACGATTGCCGCCCTGTCTGTCAGCCTTACATCTCGTGCACGCGCAAATGTATCTCGTGCCCTCATTGGGCGTGCCCTCATTGGGCGTGCATTGCAGCAGTACTTCAATGACTCGCCAGCAACAGGTGGCCACTTTCACCAGTCTGCTGACGTCATGTGCGCGTTCATGTGTGCTGGAGGAGGTGCTCTGTAAGGAAGTCTGAAGGAAGGGGCGGATTCTTTTCGGCTGTGTAATGTTAGTGCACTCGAGCCGGTTTCTGAAATGTACCTAACCCACCTTTAAGCTTAAACAGCATTTGTAAACAATTACTGTTATAGCTACTGTTTATTTTTCTCAGGTTACATTGTTACATACACTTCAGTAAAAACGTCTTATTGTTATTTATTTTCTCTTGTTTTTATTAGCATTGGATTTGATATTGAGGTAATCCAAAAGCAACAAAGTATGCAGGTTACATTACTTTGATATTTTGATAGTCAGATTAGGTCACCTATTACGCAAAATGCACTTTGTGATGTCATAAAGTAACTCGTTACATTACTCTTTACATTACTTTTGCGTTACTCAGCAACAGCCTATAGCCACAACTTAAAAGGTAGGCCTATGTGCACTAGAGGTGTAACGGTTCACAAACATTTCGGTTCGGTAAGTACCTCGGTTTTTAGGTCACGGTTCGGTTCGGTACGTTTTCGGTACAGCAGAAAAAATTATCTTTTTTTTTATTATTATTAAACTGTGAATAATGTATTCACTCAAATAAATACAAAATATAATAAAATAAACATTAAGGTGCAGCATTTCGATGAACTGAAATAATCTGTATTTGAACTTTACTGTACTAGTACTCACAAAACATAAACTATTAGTTTTGAGTTTTTAAATATTATTAAACTATGAATATTCACTCAAATAAATATAAAATATAATAAAATAAACATTAAGGTGCAACTTTTCGATGAACTGAGATAATCTGTATTTGAACTGTACTGTACTAGTACCTAAGCAGCCAGTTTGACATTAGGACTTGCTTGTCATTGTATTTTCATGAATGATGAACTTGTCCACATTGCTTGCCGAAAGGGCAGATCAGCTGGCACTAACAATGTCTCCTGCTGTGGAGAACACCCTCTCTAGGGACAGAGGTAGCAGATACAGCCAGGTAGCGCTTTGCTACCATGGCAACATAAGGATATTTGCCGTTTGTAATAACTTTGGCTCGGTCTGAAGTTTTTGCGAGTGGTGGAGGCTTAAATGCTCGTGGGAGTTGGGTTTGCACTTCAGTCTTTTGGTACCGGTGATATTCACGTTCGGGTGATGCCTTTTCAAATGAGTGTGCAAGTTTGATGTATTGCCAGCCGCGTAACCAATGTTAGTTGAACAATGCTAACAAACAGCTTTGGTTCGGTCCACCTGTCTTTGTCCGTCACCCTTGTACGTAACTGCGAAACCAACATGTTCCCAAACCGGAGACTTCAATGATGCTGGAGGATTTTCGAGCTCAACTTTATCTGCGTTCGCCATTTCGCCATTTCCTCAAATTACTGACTACATTTGAACGCATCCCTCTGACCAGCTCGTCCAATGAAATGACTTGCTCGCTCTATGCGTTGAACACAATGTGAGCAAATGACTCTGAATGCTGCGACGCAGCACCTGAGATTACTTCCAAGAAGTTGTTCACGTTCTCAATTTTTTACGTTTAACGTTATATTCGTTCGGTACACTTCGGTACACACGTGTACCGAACCGAAGGGCCCGTATCGAATCATTTCGGTACGGGTACGTGTACCGTTACACCCCTAATGTGCACACATATAACAATTACTATTGCAATAAGGAAGACATAACACAAGTTAATAACGGTGAACGTTCTAGTCTGTGCTGCTTGTTCCGAGTCCGCACACACTCAACATCATCACTCTGGGTTCGGGGGTCTTTAGCTACTAGCTTCGTGTTAGCATGTTGCCTTAGCAGGTGCTTGGAGAGGTTTGATGTTGTTGTGTTTGCAGCAGTGCACCTGACCGTCACATTCCTGTCCTTTCTTCTGACACATTTAAATAATAGGCATACCTCCACCCCTCGAAAGTTATAGCTGTTGATGACTCCGCCATGTCTCTGCACTGCAGCACAACCCTGGCCAACTTGTGGCCCCACGCAAAGTTATATGATGAGGCCCTCTGTGTTGCGAGCGTCGACGGGGGGTCGACGGGTGCTAGTGGAGCCTCGCAGTGGCGAAACTGGCACGCTTAGAATGTAGGTGCGCCGCATTTGCGCTTCAGATGAGGCTCCCTCCGCAAAATGAAGAACCCTCCGCAACATGAGGCCCCCTCCGCAACATGAGGCCCCCTCCGCAACATGAGGCCCCCTCCGGGAGGTGAGGCCCCCTCCGGGAGGTGAGGACCCACACAGTCTGCGTGATCTTCTGTAGGGAGGGACAGCCCTGTATATATAATACATATAATGGCACTGTTCTAGCGGTAAACACTGAATAAAGAACATGTCAATATGTGTGCTGTTTCAGAAACAATGAACGACGTGTTTTGGAAGTAATATGGTCTTTGTTTACATTAGCAAGCATCGCTAACACTCAGAGCTAACCTGTACTGGAGAGAATACATGTAAAAAAGCCAGATATAAAAGGTACTGTCCTTGTAGAGAGAAAGCGTTTGAGCTCCATACTGTTTCAGAAATAATGCTTGATGTGGTTTGGAACATACTATGGTGTTTAATCACAGCAGTGTTTAGCTGAGTTTCTGCTGGGAGACAGCCTTCTCTTCACAGAGCTCACTGCTTGCATGCGGAAGCTCAAAAGGGGTGTGGGCCAGCAGCAGCTCAAAGGGCCAGACCCAGAATCAGCACTTTAGTAACAGGGCTGAACTAGAGGGGTATGAGGTATGCTACAATGGGTGATCTGTTTGGTATTTTGAGCAAAACACTTCATATACATGTTTTGTATAGATATGGCCCGATCATATATTGTTGAAATATGGCATAGGTGAGCTTTAAATGTTTTGACATTTAACTAGTTATTGTAATGTAACCCTCCCAACCCTGTCCCTTATATTACTTAGTCCTTTTGAGTGGCATCAACCTTAGAAGTGCTTTCTTTGCCAGCAGTGGATATTGTAAGGAAAACAAACATATGCATTGTCAGAGAACATTTTGCAGCGAATTTAAAATAACATGACTTGGTAAATATTCCTACATCACTTTGGGAAGCCTTTAACTGTTGATGCTGCGATATGAGCTGCAGACAGCAGCAGAGCGTAGGAGAGCTGAGGGTGAATATTTCAGCATGGTTCTGTATTAGTGTGTCAGTGTGAGTGGTGGGATGAGGGTGTGTGTGTTTGGGAGGGGGGGTTAGCAGATAGCAGAGCACATCTGGTGCTTAGGTGGGGAGGAGGTGGCGGGGGCCGGGGGGGCAGCCCGTGGCAGCTCCCCTCTCCGTACCAGCCTCAGCCTGTGGAAAGGGCTGCCTGTCTGTCGCTGCCTGATTTATACATGGCTAATGTCAGAGGAAAGCAATGTGGAAACTGTGGCGTAAACACTGAAAACACAGTTCAGAGATTATGGCTCAGAGTTTGGGAGGACTGCTGCTCCATATGCTGCTCACACCCACACACACAGGCGCTGACACACACACACACACACACACACACACACACACACACACACAGGCGCTGACACACACCAGCATTCTTCCGTTTTTAGGGCTTATCTCAACAGTGACCTACGACTTGCATCTTCCAGGGCGATTCCTTGTACTGCCCCCCCCCCTCTGTGCCTGCTTCAGGTTATTGTCCCTGACCTCTTGTGCTATCAGCTCTGAATGAACAGCTGCATTTATCACTGACTATTGTCACACTCCCGTGTCGCTGTGTTTTGGGAATGTGACTTTGTCCAAAATGTGTGAGGAAACAAAAGTGGAGCTTCTTAGTTATGAACTGTTTTCCTTTTGTTTGCTGGAGTGAGTGAATGTGTTGGAATCTGAAGCTCAAGCGGCCCTTTGTGTGTCGGTGTGTTTCTGCTTATGGTGCAAGGCTGCGCTGAGCCCTGAGTACAGCCGGCCAGGCAATGAGTTCTCCCAGCATCTGAAACATTAATGCAGAAACCCGATTAGCCATGCCATCACAGGCCTCTTGCTCCTTGCCTATTGATTTTCCTTCCGTTCGTCCTCCTCCTTCAAAAAGAGTCTCTTAAGAGCCAGAGCACCTCCTCTCCTCTCCCAAGCCTCCTCTGGCCCGGGCTTCCTCACCGATCCAGCCCTGCTGATTTCTACTGAGACTTTAGAGGGGCTATAGACTTCTGACGATAACCCTAGGTGCTGTAGGAGGAGGCTTGGGGGGTGGAGGATGCGGTTGGAGTGGGGAGGGGAGCTCCAGTCTGTGGAGCTGCAGTGATCATGGAGGGCTAATCGGCCTGATCAGTATTCCAGGGTGGAGAAGTGTACACTCCAGAGAGAGGAGCTGTGTAATCAGAGATGAAAGTTGTTCAGGGTCTGGTCAGCTTGACTCTCTCTCTCCCCTCTGGTTTCCCTGACCTGGAGCACTTTACTGAAGGGTAGAAGAACATCTCTGATGGCTTAGCCCAGGGACTCAGTCTACCAGACAGCGGTCCAGCTCCACACTGTCGATCAGGAACTCAGCCCAAGTTCCCTGACAAATATGGTGCGTTGAGAATGTAAACTAGAATCAAATCAAACTTTTTCTTTTGTTTGATGGGAGGTAACTTACGGGTTGAAACTGAACTTTCTGAACATGCATTGCTGTGGACAGGCTGGGTGAAAGACAGCCGGGCTTGTCAACAGCGGGAATCTCGATTGATTTTAAGACATTTGTAGCAAGTTTGATTAAGTAACAGGGGCTGGAGTCCTGACATCATACGAGTTGCTATCCCAAAAACAAAAACGAATGACTAGCTAGCACAGTTTTATATTTTCGTTTTTTAATAATTATTTAAAAATGTACATTACTGTTGGGGAAATATTTCCCAAGGCCCATAACTTTGACCCAGTGTATCAGTTCATACTGTCCTGACTGAGCACACACACCTGTAACCTTGGCTGCTGTGCTCTCAGTGTTTTGTCTCCCTGCTCCTGCCTGTTGGCGTCAGCTGATAGAGGTGTAATGATTCTATCTTGTTATGCACATGTTGATTATTCTCTCTGAACTAGCTAAACACATGGGTCTGGGGTAGAGCATTTCAGAATTGATTATGGCATATCAACCATGTGGTCAGGTCGTGGCCCGTGACATGTCGTGTGAATTCTCCGGCTGAAGCTCCAAATAAACTGTCAGTGTTTGCCATCAAAGCTCCAGCTCTCCTCGTGTCTCTCTGAGTCCTGTCTCCAAGTACTCCCACAAAGTGTGTTAATGTGTCAACTCACCATTTCACCCTAACCTTAATAACCCTCACTATTTTGCTAATGGCTCTTATTTCATGTTTGAAGCTGTAATTCCAACCCAGTCTCACTAAAATGTATTCATTTCATGTCAATTTATCGTCAACTCTGAAAACCGTGAAAACAGTATTTCCGGTCTCATAGTAAGTAAGGTGGTTGCCAAGGACGCACATCATTCCCCTCACTGTCGAATGATTTTACAGTGATATCTGCAGTACTCATCAACTAAAAAGCATCAGTTTGTCCTTGTTAATTACACAACATTAATTGGTTTAAATTGTGTACAATGCTTTTGTGTTTTACCGTTTCGATTCTGAGAAATACATTTCTTTTTTCAGAGTTTTGGAAAGCCGAAAACATTCCGCTACCCATATTCCTCAGCTATCGTTGAAGGTCATTGATTGAATGTCTTAGTCGCAATGGACATTGGGATATGGTGTTTAAATATATGTGATAAAAAATACGAAAAAAAACGTTAAAGAAAATAATACGTTATTCCATGTGTGCTTGCTTTTCTCTTCACATAAGTCATCACATAAATGCATTGTAATACACGGTTCGGCTGCATTAAATATTACACATCTGTCGTAGTTCTTTATTTATAGAGCCCTGGCAGGCGGCAGTGGTTCAGGTGCTGTTTACACGGGAACAAAACGGGTTGTATCCGCTACTTTTCTCTTTCGTATAGCCCGTTCGTTCACACGAGGCCTTAACGGAACCGCGGAAACTGACCCCTAAAACGATAACGGGTCCCAAGGTGGATAGATCTGCGGACGGAACGCTCTGGAGGGCCAAACGGCTCCGTGTGTACGCCCTATAATATTTCATATAAATGGAGGTGGTATAAGTATATATCTCGTACTTGAGTAAAAGTATAATTACTCAGATCTTGTACTTGAGTAAAAGTAGAAGTACTCAGGTATTGTACTTGAGGAAAAGTATAATTACTCAGATCTTGTATTTGAGTAAAAGTAGAAGTACTCAGGTCTAGTACTTGAGTAAAAGTAGAAGTAGCCTACCAGAATGTAGGAACAATTCTGCAATCAAAATGTTCCTCAAATAAAAGTAGAAAAGTATTCTCATCAAAATATAGTGAAAGTAGTGACAGTAAGTCAGTAGTCATTGTGCAGATTGGTCCATTTCAGAATAATATATATGATATGTTTTATAATGATTGATCACGAAAGTGTTCTCAAAGCTGGTGAAAGGGCAGCTAGTTTGAATGACTTTGTATAGGCTACTGCAGGGTAGCTTGTGAATTTACTCCAGGTGGAACTAGTGCTGCCAAAATTATAAACTGACTGCTACACAATTAAAATAAATGCTTTTATATATTTCTATTAGATGTGACTCTTTGGCGTTTCTGTTATTATTGATACTGCTGCTTTAGTTGTTCTGACTGCTAAAATCATCTGTTATTCCTAATTGTAAAGCCGATATTCCGTGGGGTCGGGCGGGCTCGGATCCTTGTCACCTTTTTCATACCTATGAGTTTGCATCCCTGCTGATTGTCTTTGTATCTCACTGTATTTTTATCAACTTTGGTTCTTAAAACAGACAAAGTAATTATCGTAGGTGACTTTAATATTCATGTTGACGATGATAAAAATAGCCTTACTGTTGCATTTAACTCTATATTAGATTCTGTTGGTTTCTGTCAGAGTGTAAATAAACCAACCCACTGCGATAATCACACTCTCGACCTTGTTCTGACTTATGGTATTGAAATTGAGCAACTATTAGTCGAACCGCATAATCCTGCTTTATCCGACCATTTCTTAGTAACTTTTGAAGTACTGTTACTAGACTACAAAGCATTAGTCAAAAGCTCTTGCAGCAGAAACCTATCTGTTAGTGCTATAGCCACATTTAAGGAAGAGATTCCACCAATACTTAACTCGATAGCATGTCTGCATGTAGGGGAGGAAATTTATACAAAATGTACACCACCCCAAATTGATCATTTTGTTGATAGTGCTATAGATGCGCTGCGAATAAAATTAGACTCTGTTGCTCCTTTGAAAAAGAAGAAAATAAAACAACATAGATTAGCTCCATGGCATAATGCCGAAACCCGCGAAATAAAGCAAAAGTCTAGACAACTTGAAAGGATATGGCGTTCCACTAAACTTGAAGAATCTCGTTTAATTTGGCATATTACTCTCAATGAATATAAGAAAGCACTGCGTAAAGCGAGAGCAGCCTACTACTCTTCATTAATAGATGAGAATAAGAATAATGCAAGATTTCTTTTCAGCACTGTAGCCAGGCTGACAGAGAGCCACTGCTCCATTGAGCCTTCTATTCCCATAGCACTCAGTAGTAATGATTTTATGTGCTTTTTTAACGATAAAATTGTTACTCTTAGAAACAAAATTAATGACCTCTTGCCTTTGACCAGTATAGTGTTATCAACAGCTCCCGGAATCGTAAGTTCTAATATTACACTAGATAGTAAACTAGAATGCTTTTCAGCCATTAACCTTGAACAATTACATTCAATGATTCTCTCTTCTAAACCATCAACGTGCATGTTAGACCCAATTCCAACTAAGCTGTTGAAGGAAGTTTTTCCATTAATTAGCACTTCTTTATTAAATATTATGAATATGTCTTTATTATCAGGCTATGTTCCACAATCATTCAAAGTAGCAGTGATAAAACCGCTTCTTAAAAAGCACAACCTCGATCCAGAGGTTTTAGCCAACTATAGACCTATTTCTAATCTTCCGTTCCTCTCAAAAATTCTTGAGAAAGCGGTCGCAAAACAGTTGTGTGATTACTTAAAAAACAATGATTTATTTGAAGATTTTCAGTCTGGCTTTAGAACACATCATAGCACAGAGACAGCTCTGGTTAAAGTCACAAATTATATTCTAATAGCCTTAGACAAGGGACTTGTCTCTATTCTTGTTTTGCTCGATCTCAGTGCTGCATTTGATACTATCGACCATGATATCCTATTGCAAAGACTAGAGCACTTAGTTGGCATACAGGGAACTGCTTTAGGCTGGTTTAGGTCCTATCTATCTGAACGCTCTCAGTTTGTACGTGTTAACGATGAATCTTCAACGCAAACCAAAGTTAGCCATGGAGTGCCACAGGGCTCAGTGCTCGGACCTATTTTGTTCACATTATATATGCTTCCGTTAGGCAATATTATAAGGAATCATTCTGTAAACTTTCATTGTTATGCGGATGATACTCAACTATATTTATCAATCAAGCCTGATGAAATTAATCATCTAAATAAAATTCAAGACTGCCTTAAGGACTTAAAAACGTGGATGACCTTAAACTTTTTGATGTTAAACACGACCAAAACTGAAGTTATTGTACTTGGCCCGAAGAATCTACGAAACAAATTATCTAAAGATATACTAACTATGGATGGCATTAATTTGGCCTCCAGTGAGACTATAAGGAATCTTGGTGTTATATTTGATCAGGATTTATCCTTTAACGCCCACATAAAATGAATTTCAAGGACCGCCTACTTCCATCTACGTAACATTGCAAAAATCAGGCATATCTTGCCTCAAAGCGATGCAGAGAAACTAGTCCATGCATTTGTTACTTCTAGGCTGGATTATTGTAACTCTTTATTATCAGGGAGTACCAAGAAGTCAATCAAGTCGCTTCAGCTGATTCAAAATGCTGCGACTCGTGTACTAACCAGAGTTAGGAAAAGGGACCACATTACTCCTGTTCTGGCTGCCTTACACTGGCTCCCTATAGAACACAGGATAGAATTTAAAATTCTTCTTCTCGCCTACAAAGCCCTTAATGGGCAGGCGCCATCTTACCTTAAAGAACTCATTATACCCTACTGTCCTACTAGGGCATTGCGTTCCAAGAATGCAGGGTTGTTGGTTGTTCCTAGAGTCTCTAAAAGTACAATGGGAGCCAGAGCCTTTTCTTATCAAGCTCCACATTTGTGGAATCAGCTTCCAGTTTGTGTTCGGGCGGCAGACACCCTATCAGTTTTTAAGAGTGCGCTTAAGACCTTCCTTTTTGATAAAGCTTATAGTTAGGGCTGATTAGATTCAGCCCCTAGTTTTGCTGATATAGGCTTAGTTTGTCGGGGGACATCTTACTTCTTCCTTCTCGCTGTCTATACCTGTGTACTCTCATGTTCCGATTAACCCAGCTTCCCCAAATGTCTTTCCTTTTGGTGTCTATATACGCTGGGATCCGGAGTCATGGATGATCCTGCGGTCTTGTGTCCTGGATCGCGAGCGCTGGATCTTGAGTCGTGGCTGTGGTCCTGGATCATCGGTCCTGGATGGATATCCTCGTGGATTCATCTTCCTATTACACACATGCATTTCCAAACATTTGGACTACCTATGTTGCAAATGTATTATCTTTTCAATTTACACACGGCATCTATTGCACGTCTGTCCGTCCTGGGAGAGGGATCCCTCCTCTGTTGCTCTCCCTGAGGTTTCTCCCATTTTTCCCTTTAAACTGGGTTTTCTTTGGAAGTTTTTCCTTGTACGATGTGAGGGTCTAAGGACAGAGGGTGTCGTATTGTCATACTGATATTCTGTACACACTGTGAAGACCACTGAGACAAATGTAACATTTGTGATATTGGGCTATATAAATAAACATTGATTGATTGATTGATTGATGACTGTTGAAATAAAAAAAAACATTACAATTACAAAATAATTATATCTACAGCCCCTAAACCAGCGTGTCTCAAAGTGTGGGGCGCGCCCCACTGGTGGGGCGCAGAGATGTGATAGGTGGGTCGCGAATGGACGCGATGAACGGGAGATTTTTTCTTTTGATTTAAAAAAAAAATGTTATGGACCTCAGGCCGGAATCGAACCTGGTTCCTCGCGGGCGGTAGTGGATTATTACAGCCGGAGACTCGCAACGGCGGTGGACTTTCACAGCACCGCTGCACCGGACCTGCCGGAGCCGCCAGAGCCTCGCACCGGCGGGTGTTTGCGGCCGCGGATGCGGTACCAGCACAGCGGCGCTGTGAAAGTCCACGGCCCAGCTATGCTAGAGCCAGCAGCCCAACGGGAAAAGTCCCGAATCTCCCGATGGCCAATCCGAGCCTGCTCACACACACACAACTGAAACCAAAGTCATTTGCAGACATATGTAAAAATCTCTCATACACATGTAAGGTAACAGCCTTGACAGGCCACTAGGTGTTGCTGTTGCGCAGCAAATTGTTGTTTTTTGTCCATTGTGGGACACCGTATTTCTCTTGTTGTTCTGGGTGCGGCCGCCATCTTGGTGCTAATGTTTATATTCACTCCGCAAAAGGTGAGCAGTGTTAATGGCGGCAAATAATTGTACACATTATTATGTTAAAAACGTCCAAACATTCCATTTATTTAATTAATGGGTTAGTTTAAATGTTTATTTACCCGTTTGTGTATGTTTGTGAGATGTTTATGTTTTGTCTGTTCATTTGGTTATTGTATTGGTTAGCATGTAGCTAATGGGATAATGTTTATATTGACTCCGCAAAAGGTGTGTCAGAAGAGCTGCTATTGTGAAGAATTAATCGCTACTCAGCGTCTCCACCATTTCCAGCGTTTCCTGTCATTTTTGTTAGGAAAGGACATGCCTGAAAGACACGACATGTTCTCCTTCTTTGAGGGACAAGAAGAACATCCAAGAGGAACATTAAAAGCTGATGTTATGAGATTTTAAGACCAGTATGAGCTTCACATCACTTGTGCCTTGTACCGCAGAGTTTGCAATGTCACAAATAGATGGGGCCAATCTTCAGTCAGATGTGAATGTGTAATCTAACACTTTCATTAAGAATAATGGACGAAAGGAGTGCAAATACAAATACAATTTATTGAAATGTGAACTAAAAGTTAATCAAATGTTTTAAATAAAAAGCACATATGGACAGAAGGTGTACACCTATTAAATGTATAAGTAAACACATTTAGTCAAATAACGTGACAGACTAGGCCTGTGCAGTTGGTATCAGCTTCGCCCATCATGGGCTCCTCCATCAGGCCTGGTCCTCCTCCATCAGGCCTGGTCCTCCTCGCAGAGGAAAAACCCTCAGTCCTCTCCAAACCAACAGACAGGACGTCCATCACACGGAGGTTTCTCCCTGAAGTCTCTGCAGCTCTCTGGACGCCACGCTGTCTCAATCCGTCCACACTGAATATGAGAGGGGGAAAATGAAAATAATAAATGCTTTAGACAATAAGAAACATAAAGTTGACTGTTGAGTTGCTCAGTTTTTTAAGATCTTCAATACTATTACTGTATAACTAATATCTCAGGTTAAGAGGCACATTCAAATAAAGGTTGGTCTTTAAATACATGTTGTCTTTTGAATTGTTTGTCTAAAGTCAAGGATCTAGAACTGGTACTTTTAATGATACAGTCTGGTTATTATGCTGTTTGGAGGAGGCCTCACAGGTAAGAGCACTAACTAGCTACCATCACATGTACCTTAGCTTGACTTAAATGTATTAAACGTATAGTTCAGTGATATCAAAATATAAATAACTAATGTCATGCAAACATATTAATATTTGCTTGATTCCAGTGTTGAATTTAGCACAATTGCATACAAACGTCAAGGCAGTGGTTCCCAAACTTTTTCAGTCGGGACCCCCTTGGGTATTGGAAATATTTTCGGGACCCCCCAACCCGGTTCCCATCTATATTGGTAGGATTAATTGTATATTGTTGTAAAAACATTACATTTTCTCTGCTAATAATAAGAAGATACAAAGATACAACTATAATTTTCTATTTTATTATGGATTACACATGAACAAAAATGCTTGTAATAGATTCTGTGAATTAATTTGGCCTAATTAAAACTGGTTGGCCTTCTTCCCAGAGTAGTAGATTTTTAAATTCAAATTTCTTTAAGGAAAATATATGAATAATAATAATTCCTTACATTTATTTTAGCGCTTTTTCAATAACTCAAAGCGCTTTACAGATACACACATTACACATATATCATACATGCAATGGTCAGATACTGTGGACAATACCCACAGGAGCAAGTTCAGGTGAAGTATCTTGCCCAACGACACACCAGCTTTACAGACGCAGCAGCGGCGGGTTTCACCCCTGAATGAATGAACTACTGTTTCTACTGCAGGTTGCAAACGATCACATCACTTTAACATTCCTATTCCACACATATCAATGACTTGTGTGTGCTTGCTTTCCCTTGCAGATCTTCTCAAAGCGGGGCTGTTGTTTTGAGACTGCCCCTCTCAGTTCATTCTCAATGTTCAGCTTTGATCTGTATTTGGTTTTGATGGCAGCAACAGCAAAACAGCCTCTCAAGCAGGATGTTGCAAAAGGCAGCATTATGCCCACAGCTCTCTGACCAATGAGATATTTCCGAGCAGTGTTTGTTTACAATTGAATAATACTAATAATAATAATAATAATACATTTGATTTATATAGGTGCACTTTAAAAACAACGTCATCTCAAGGTGCTTCACAAAGCTAAAAGGAGAAAATAATCTCTAAAAACCCCCGTTTTTAGAGATGTGGGTACGGAGGAAAAGAGAGTTGTATTTTCTCCTTACACCTTTTATGTATAAAATAAATCAAAAAGTGCGCTTTGCATAATCGGGGACCTTTAAGGCTTTTGCTATCATTTAATTTGATAAATGTTATAACATGTCTACTCTGAAACACTTTGTTACCAAGGTCCGATATTAAAGTTTATGATCATTCACATTCATGTTGTGTTTGTATTTCTGTTTAGAGACCCATGTACCATTTACCTGTAGCAAACATCACGTATTGATTAGCACCTTAAGGGGCCAAAGAACCTTTCTCTCTGTGATGAAAACATGAATATAACACACATCAGATGTTAAACAAATGTGTCCTAAACTAATAATAAAAAGTCATTATGGTATTGTATGCTGTGTGTACCTTATTTGTAACATCTTCAGAAACTACCTTTCCAACTCCTCAACAGTTGCCTGTTGTTGACTGTTACAGGTGTATACAGGTCATGGTACAACGCATAAGCCTCATATAGTCCATATATATTTGCTTGGTTATGATAATTACATAATGTAAACTAAAATAATAATGAATTTTTGGTGGCATTGTATACTTTATACATTTATCATCCTCAGATATTACCATTCAAACACCTCATCGGTATTTTCTGGCAACTTTAAATCATTGCTCGGCCATAATGTGGCAGTTCAGTGTTCTTAAACAACCAAGCAGAGGAAATGCCACCTCAGCTGTAGGTTCACTAACCCAATGCCTTTCCTTACTGCTCTTTGTGCTTCTTTAGAAAAAGGTTTGAACCAAAAGTGGAGATGAACCATGACATGGCAATTCGATAAAATGGCTTGTAGGTAACTATTTTAAATGATTTATTTACCTGCATGGAGCAAGTTAAAGCTACCACAACTGAAACAATCTGAATGTCAAGACATGTTCTACTCCATACATTGGAGTGTGGCAATGGCAGAGCACTGTGGATTTGTCTGGTAGCTATTGTCTCATGTATAAACAGACAATGTGTAGGCGTGTTGGAGCTGTTGCTTGCCTCATGACCATACATTCTCCAGTTCCACGTTATTTTAACCGCGCTCCCCGGTAGAAACGTGTCCATTCCCGTATCTGCTGCCGAGTTGAACAGTGAGACGGATGAAGGGCCATGATTCGTTCTCTGAGAGAGAGTAGGACAGCCAGGAAAACCCTGGGCTAAAACATCATTGCTCAAGGCATAATCACTGTTAAATAGTTTGTTGACACACACAGTCTGCTGTGTGCAAACATTTCATTTGGCCAATTATCCCCTTCACTGAGGTGGTGTGGTCGTTATGAGAAGTGGAAGTGAGGATTGGTCAGAGGGAGGGAGTACTCGCTCCTGTTAATGGAGCTACCAGATGTGTTGTAAAGGAGCAGGAGCACCAGTACTGGGTGGCCTGCCACATGTCCAAGCTGAGAATGTGTGTGTGAGTCTGTGTCAGCATACCGTCTATTAGTGTGCAGGTGTACAGGGAGGCTCTAATGTTTAGTGGAACGCCCCAGGGTGCTACTCACTGCGACCAGAAGTGGGAGAAGTACTCAGATCTTGTACTTGAGTAAAAGTAGAAGTACTCAGGTCTTGTACTTGAGTAAAAGTATAATTACTCAGATATTGTACTTGAGTAAAATTAGAAGTACACAGATCTTGTACTTGAGTAAAAGTAGAAGTACTCAGGTCTTGTACTTGAGTAAAAGTATAATTACTCAGATCTTGTACTTGAGTAAAAGTAGAAGTACTCAGATCTTGTACTTGAGTAAAAGTAGAAGTACTCAGATCTTGTACTTGAGTAACAGTAGACGTACCAGAGTGTAGGAATACTCTGTTACAGTAAAAGTACTGCATTCCAAAAGTTACTCAGTGAAAGTAGAAAAGTATTCTCATCAAAATATGGTGAAAGTAGCGACAGTAAAAGTAGTCGTTGTGCAGATTGGTCCATGTCAGAATAATATATATGATATGTTTTATAATGATTGATCATGAAAGTGTTCTCAAAGCTGGTGAATGTGCAGCTAGTCTGAAGTACTTTGTAGACTGCAGGGTAGCTGGTGAAGGTGCAGCTAGTCTGAAGTACTTTGTAGACTGCAGGGTAGCTGGTGGAGGTGCAGCTAGTCTGAAGTACTTTGTAGACTGCAGGGTAGCTGGTGGAGGTGCAGCTAGTCTGAAGTACTTTGTAGACTGCAGGGTAGCTGGTGAAGGTGCAGCTAGTCTGAAGTACTTTGTAGACTGCAGGGTAGCTGGTGGATTCACTCCAGGTGGAACTAACGTCTGATTCAACACTTGATTAGATTTCACATCATTCATCTAGATCTGTGAAGTAACTAAAGGGATTAAATACATGTAGTGGAGTAGAAGTACACCATGTACCTCTGAACTGTAGTGGAGAAGAAAGCAAAAAATGTAAACTACCTAAAAATGTTACTTAAGTACAGTACTAAATGGACTTTACGCAACTGACTGCGACCACGTCCTCCCCTTACATCCCGAAGCCACGTCACTATGACACACACACACACACACACACACACACACACACACACACACACACATACACACACACACTGGCAGAGACACAGCTTCCAACACATTTAGAGATGATCCTGGAGTTGATGATGATTCGGTTCACATGCTGCTGTTATCGGTGTTTCTTTCCATCTGCTTCTAGAACTGAAACTGAAATAAAACGGGATGTTCGAGTGTTGTGCACCAGAAGAGACAGGAGTCCATGGCGGGCCATGAGGGACATGTGTACGAGATCTGAGTGCTCTCTTTGATTGTCTGATTATGTGTTTGATTCGCCAGTAGTGATAAATTGCCCAAACCCCCCTCCCTTAGGCTGCAGGCCTGTCCTGCTCTAATCAATGACATGTTAAGCTGGCAGGCTTTTGAAGTGAGGGGATCCAGAGGGGTGCTGAAGGGGTGAAGGGCAGTTGGGAAGGGGGGATGTGTGACAGAGGAGTTGATAGGTATTGATGATGTGCGGCGATGGGACACAAGGGAGAAAAGCGAGCGAGGGATGAAGGGAGTCCAGAGCCAGGCTTAAGGTGGGGGACGGTTGACAAGAGCAGAGCCGCCTGGAACTCATCACACAGAGGGGGGGGGCTGACGGCTGATGGCTCACCCTGATGGTCCCAACAGGTCAGGCTCAAACCCGTCCCCAAACAGACATCCCAACATGTGTTTTTTCTGCCGTCTAACTCTTTGACCCAGTAGTGTGTCTACAATCACCTCGCAGGAATAGGAGGAGATGTTATTGTGCGGTTTGTGTTCTTTACATTCCAGTAGTGCTACATTCTTGTTCCAACACAAGGCATATAGTCTGCAGACTCTGCACTGAAACAACGGAAACGTTGACTTTAATTCAATGTATTGTCAACAGATTTCACATAGCTGTGTTAGTAAGTTTAAATTAATAATACTAAGTTTAAATAAATATTAGGTTCAACTTAATATTATTGCTTTCAAATAACCCAATAAAGTCAACCAAGATAAACATATAAACTTCATTTTCTGGCCTACACATATCAATCAACGATTGCAATCAAATGTGTCCAAATATATACAACTACCCGTTTAACTCTTTTCAATGCTCACTTCTCATTTTCATAAAAGAAAATGTATATAACTATTGGTAGTAAACTTTATTTATTATAGAAATAGTCCCCAATAAACAAGTTATTGGTTTACTTTTTAAACACTGCCATTGGTATTTAAGATCTGAATGAATGTGTGCAGTGAATTACCAAGAAACGTGGCTGCATCGATGAGATGAATCAGAAACAAAGTATACATGTGGCTGGTGATAATGTCTGTTCTGTCTTTCCCTCCGCATTTCTACATCCCTCAGAACTTTACACGGGAGAAACAGAAGAGTAAGAAAGTCAGTGTGTCTGTGTGTTTGAGGTGGTATCTGTGTGTCTATATCTACATGTGTGTTGATACTAAAGCTGCGTGTAGTGTTGTTTTCAAATGTGTGTGTAATATTTGTGTAAATGTGAACTGCTGCTTGTGTGTGTATGTGCGTGTAGGTGTGCGTGTGTGCGTGTGTGTGTGCATGCGTGCGTGTGTGCGTGCGTGCCTGTGTGTGTGTGTGTGTGTGTGTGTGTGTGTGTGTGTGTGTGTGTGTGTGTGTGTGTGTGTGTGTGTGTGTGTGTGTGTGTGTGTGTGTGTGTGTGAGCCCTGATAGCTTGGCAGTGTGTCAGCAGTGAGGGGGAGCTGCTGTGTCTCTCTGTGCTGGATCCCCTTTCAGCCTGACACAATCCCACCATCAGCAGCGTAACCCGGCGTGCTCTCATACCCACCTGATCTCTGTTCCAGCACACCAGGATCTGGCGGCTGTCAGCAGCTGTGCTCTAGCTCACTCCACTGCACTGGGCTTGGTTGGAAAGGAGCCGACATTTGTCTATTTTTACAGAAACAAAAAGTGTAATACACCCTGGTTTCCAGATCCTATAAATCTGTGATCACTTATATCACAATCAAAGGCTTGGTTTATTTTTTTCTAGCTCCTTCTTGTGGTCTCAGGGCATTCAGATCAGCAGTTTTTACAGTGAAAAAACTGAAACGTTGACTTTAATTAAGTGTAATATATCAACAGATTTTAGACAACTGTATTAGGGTTGGTTGAAAGCAATAGTATTGAGTTTAAATACAAAATATTTGGCTCATCTTAATATAATTTCTTTCAACTAACCTAATACACAGTGGTGAGCCGTGACTTTTATACCTAGGCCCTCTGACCCCCCACTTTCCTCGGAAAAAAAAGAAGAGATATTACGTCACAGCGTATACTTCAGCGGAATATCAAAACAACGGCCCGGGGTGCAAAACGCATCAATGACAGCGACCCTCTACCACACAAAATAACACCATTTATATAAACACCTATCATGACAGGGCATCCACAGCCTACCTTGACAACACACTCTCACTCCCTGATCGTCCAATAGCGACACTTGGTCAGGGTCCTGTGGCGTGCAGTTCGGACGCGCCGAGGCTCCTTCAGCTTCATAAACGGACGCAAAGAGCTTTCAACTGATTGCAATGTATTCCCATCGGCGGCGGTATTTGCCGCTCAGGGAAGCACTGCATCGGTCCATGTCGGCGGCTCTTAAAGGCAATGTGAGCGTCCATTCCCATTGGATAACGGAGAATTGTACACCCAGAAGTAAGTATTCTCCTTACTGTCGATTGGTTTGACAGTGATATCTGCACTACTCATCAACTCAAAAACACCAGATTACCCTTGTTAATTACACGACATTGATAGGTTTAAATTGTGTGCGATGCTTTTGTTCTTTATTTATCTACAGAGATCTGGCTCAGAATAGACCGCAAACCGTTCTTTTTTAATGCACACTTTTGAATGTGTTATATGTGATGAAAACATTTAAAACATTTAAATATTAAGAGTATATACAAAAAAGGAGGAAAGTAGAAGGTCAATGATATAAATATAGAATAGAAAATATCCAGAAGATACTGTAAATGATATCTACAATAAAACAGTTTAGTGCCGTATGTACAAAGATATTAATAGGAGCATGTGCAAAACAGACAAACTAATTAGGCTTTATTTAAACATTAAATAATACTTTAGGTTAAGGTCTTCTTTCAAATACATGTAAGCAAAAAACTTTGGGGGTATCTGTAGACAGATACATATTAAGCCTGACAAAGTACTTAACATTTAATATATTGCATGGTTTGTTTTGGGACTTGACAATCAACTTTCCTGCAATGTTAACTATGTTGAAGTACTTATTTTAACTGATATTATACATATGTATTATACTCTTATAAGATGTATGTAGATAGTATAAGAAATGTGCTGAATATGACAGTTTAATAGTGGAGGTACACACATATTGATAGATGTCTTGAGGAACCTGTGACCCAAGTTTGTCATCATTGCATAACTACACCGTAGTTGTGTATATATATGATATGTCAATAAACCTTTGGAAACCTTGAAATCTTGAAAGGGATGTGCAAAATAGTCATAATATACAGTTTTTAATGAACGATTAGAGAATAACGAGTAATGAATATACTTTATAGAGATCTGCAGATACATGTTTAGTCTTCTCGAGCACCAACTATCAAATATCTCTCCTGATTGTTGGCACTTGACAATCACCTTCACTGCATTTTACTCAGGTGTAACTAAAGTCTGATTTAAGGGTTGTTTATATTTCATATCATTAATCAGAATCTGTAAAGTAACTAAAATAAATGTAGTGGAGTAACAATACCACGTTAACCTTAAAGAAAGCCCTCAGGATTATAAAAGACCCCCATCACCCAGCCACAAACTGTACAGTGTGCTGCCGTCTGGCAGGCGGTACCGCAGCATCCGGACTAAAACTACCAGACTCAGGGACAGTTTCATCCCACAGGCTATAAGACTATTGAACACCTGAACTTTGAAACAACATCCATAACATTCATCTGGCTGCTACTTAGAAATGATTAGTTTAATACAGGGGTCGGCAACCCCTGACACGCGTGCACCGTAACCACCGTAACCAGTGGCACACCAGGAATAAGTGGAATAAGTGTGCAAAATATTTAAATTGTATTTTCAGATCCTGAACGAGACCGCCGCCAGAGCGCGTCTCCCCGTTACCTGCAGAAGGAAGCCATGCACGCAACGCAGCCCCGCTCTCTTTAACGGAGCCTACACACGGCGGCGTGCGTTGCCGCTTGGCGGTGGGCGTGTCTTGAGCTTGGGGAGTCAACGCGAGCAACCCGACCAACAACCAATCACATGAATGTCCCGCCCCGGACGTACAAAGCAAAGCATTCATGCTACATCCATGCTGGCTAAATATACTGTCTATTCTTGCTAGCTGTCCATTCAAACGAAGTACACTGGATATAAACTCCCCAAACAAGCGAAAACCTACCAGTTTCCCCCACTGTCTCTGCCACCTCCCCCCATGCCTGGCT
Source organism: Champsocephalus esox (assembly GCA_036324585.1). Classification (NCBI taxonomy): domain Eukaryota; kingdom Metazoa; phylum Chordata; class Actinopteri; order Perciformes; family Channichthyidae; genus Champsocephalus; species Champsocephalus esox. The sequence continues at coordinate 51,048,923 of CM070479.1, forward strand.
CCTCCGGTGTGTATCCCTGTATGTAAAGAGGGACTGGTCATAGAGTACCGGGTGATTCCCTACCACCACGATAATGTTCTCCTCCATTTTTTGACATATGGGAAATAACTGCGGTCTGACTCTCCCAACATACACGCGGTTTGATTGGCTAGTGCTTATACTGTCAGATTTGCATACGCGGGATTTAGTTTGCTGACGCCTCCGTCGAGGCGGCAAAAGTAGAACATTGCTCTACTTTTGCAGCGAGTACCGCGAGAGAAGCTACGCTTTGCTCCCACAATGCAGTTCGGCGAATCGTGACGTCACCCCATTCAAAGTGAATGGGCAGAAGCGTTGAAGCGGCAACGCACGCCGCCGTGGGTGTAGGGGCCGTAACTCCAGGTGACTTTCTGCCGCTTTCCTTCGTGGTGCAGTGCTAATCGTTTCACCACGGAGGAAAGCGCTTCACTAATTGCAGTACCCATAAGGAGCAAATGCCGCAGTTTTCATGGGAGCCTGCCTGCAGACCTCCACTCTCAGGACAGTTCCGGTGCAGACCTCCACTCTCAGGACACCTCCACTGTCAGTACAGGAAGTGACGACGCGTTTTTTTCCCGCCCACCGAAGGACTCGTTTGATGGAAGTTTTCAAATCACAATGGAGACTCATCACGGAGGTGATGAGTCCGCCCACCGTGCACTTTGGGTCGGCCTTGGTCAAGCCCTTTTGACCCCCCCCAGCCTGGTTCTCGTAAAAGTTTTTCGCTCAAATGACACCATGGAGGAATGTAACGGGAGTTGACAGGGGACTCTGCCCGCCTCACGAGTGCCAATTTCGGACACTTTTTTTCACTTTCCCCGGTTTTATTATTTTTTTCGCTATTTCACCCGGTTTCCACCGGGGACATTGCCCGGTCTCGGGTATCCCCCCACGGCCTGTGTCCAGCCCCCCCCCCACACTCATCCATATATTAACGGATTTTGACAATTTTTGTTGCATTTTTCTCCTCTCACGGATCGAATGGCAAACGCGACCCACTGTCGGAGGGGCTCCGCGCCGGCCGATATGAAGCGTGACCAAGACGCACCGTCCAGGGGTCCCACGGGTCCCGCAGCGGGGTGGAGGTTCCCAGCTGGAACCTCCCCAGCTCCGCCGCGATGCACCCGGCAAACACGGTTGTTTCTCGAACCTTCTAGCGGGTGGAACTAAAATACAAGATGTCGTATTTATATATATAAATAAATAAATATATCTATATAGATATATATATATATCTATATAGATAATATGTGTCAGTGCTATTTTATGTTGTATTAGCGTGCATTTCCTGTTCGGAAAGTGGTGCTGTACTGAGAGTAAACAATACAAAGTGTCCCTAATATATCTATATACTTTATTTATATAATAAGTGTCAGTACGATTTTATTTTGTATTTGCGTGCATTTCCTGTTCGGAAAGTGGCGCTGCGGCTTTACTGATAGTAACTACAATACAAGGTGTCTATATATATATATAGATATATACATATGTATATAATAAGTGTCACGATCCGATTTTATTTTGTATTTGCGTGCATTTCCTGTTTGGACAGTGGCACTGTACTGATAGTGGTGATTTTATTTTGGAATTCTTAACGTGCACTTCCTGTACTGACAGTGGAGGTGTCCTGAGAGTGGAGGTCTGCACCGGAACTGTCCTGAGAGTGGAGGTCTGCAGGCAGACCCCTCTCGCAGTTTTTGCGTGGCTGTGTCTTTAATTGAAAGCCTAGTGGCGATCTGCTCATCTCTCATCGAAATAATATGCTACAAAGGGGCGGACTGGCCATCTGTGTGTTGAACTTTCCTTTCGGCTCCCAGACCGTAGTCGAGGAGGGCAGAAGCAACAAGCTTCAGGTTCAGGTTCAATAACCCACTTTAGCTTAAATGACTGGAGAGAGGCGAGCTCTTCTTGGGAGGCCGTTGCATTTATTTAGCCGTTCTTCTGTTTCACAAAATACATCACAGACCTCTGTTTTTCTGCTGCCTCGTTTCACTTCCAGAAACATACACACGCTCGCTCACTCTCGCTCTACCATCCACACACACACGCACACGCACAAGCCACACCCCTTTCTCTCTCTCTTAAAGGGACAGAGATCTCATCTCACGCTGCATGACCCTAATATCACAACATCTGTGTTCTGGAGAATCACAGAACTGACGATCGTCCTTATTATTATGCCGTTTAAACCAATTATTTAAATGTGTTTGTTAAATTTGGCATCATGTAAGTTGCGCTGACAGGTCCACACACTGCCTCCCCACAGCGAGGCTCCCCCCGCCCTCCTGCTGATAGTTCACGAGCGTCAAGCTCCTCAACAACACCCCCCCCCTGTTGATAATCGATCGTTGGCACGCTGATAAAACATTTTTTTTTAATGGCACTTCATATCAAAAAGGTTGCCGACCCCTGGTTTAATATATCATATTCCAATCACTTGTATAGACTCCTATTGCACTATTTCACTTTTTACTATTTTTCTTTTTGTATTTACTTGCACTATTTTTTCTGTGTATCTGTTTTATGTGTGCACTGTTGGAGGAGCCTGTGACCTAGTAGGACACGTTCGATTCCTGTTTTGGTTAGTGTGCCGTCGATGGGTTTCATTCCATTTCAAAGTGCTGTTTGACGCTCGGCGTAAACTTCAAGCACTGCCACTCCAACATCCAATCACAGAGCATGAGGACTAATCACGGGATTTGTCAAGCAAAGCGCATGGTGTAGTCCCAAACGATAGCTGAGGATTCTGGGTAGTGTAGTGTCTTCTGCCATCCTAAACTCCGGAAAAAAATGTTTTCCTCCGAATCGAAGGGGAAAAACACAAAAGCATAGCACACAATTTAAACCTATCAATGTTGTGTAATTAACAAAGGTAATCTGGTGTTGTTGAGTTGATGAGTAGTGCAGATATCACTGTCAAATCAATCGACAATAAGGAGAATACTTACTTCCGGGTGTACAATCCTCCGTTATCCAATGACAATGGACGCTCACATTGCCTTTAAGGGCAGCCGACATGGACCGATGTGGTGCTTCCCTGAGCGTCAAATACCGCCGCCGATGGGAATACATTGCAATCAGTTGAAAGCCTCGGCGCGTCCCAACTGCACGCCACAGGACCCTGACCAAGCGTCGCTATTAGACGATCAGGGAGTGAGACTGTGTTGACCTTGATGATCAAATCACTTAAACACAAAGTCCATCCTCCTGTCCTTTTGGATGAAGTACTTGATGCAGCTGATCCTTTGCCACTCCAATTTATAACAATGTTATCCATTTGTAACTCAATCTTGAAAATGACTCGGTTAATAATTTCGCAACGATGTCATCACTATAACTGATATGAGCCATCATGAGTATGTTCCTGCAGCCCCGGAGGCTGCCGTCCCGGGACTCTAGTTGTTTTGCAACATCGCCACCTAGCGAATTGGATGCCCGCAAAAGTACAACCAGCGAGTATTGAGTCTCATACACACGAGTCTCTTAGACATTGTAATGCTTGTTATTAACGATCTAAAAATGCATGAAAATATGTTTTCCTTACAGAAATTAAATTATGATTATTAACAACAATTTGTTGTTATTATGTTTTTGTTTTTTAATAACAAATGTATTTTGTACATCAGATGAAAAAAGATAGTCTTTTATATTTGTCTTATCCAATTTAGATATATTTATATATATTGTAGTAAGAACGATATAATCTATTTATAATTGTAAATGTATATTGTACGTTGAAATACATTTAGATATATTTTGTTAAAAGAACACAAAAATGTTAATTTCGTTTTTGGGAGAAGGGGTGGGATTAAATACGTGTAAACTCCTTCCCACGCCTTTTCGGATGTGTCATTAGGTAGATCATTTATTTATATATAATTTGTAAGTCAATAATATTTAGTCAAATCAAATCAATGTGTCTCTGAAGAGGTGCTTGATTACTCAAAACCAAAAACAACTGTTAGTGCGATAAACATGCAGTTTGACCGAGAGGCATTTCAGAGCAGAATCCATTTTTATTTATTTAGAAGACCGGCGGAATTTCCTTGACACGGACACGGAATGACCTCTGGAGTTCCTCTGAAAGTGGAGAGGACATACATGATGCCTAATTGTCAGATTCTGACACGACAGAATCGAACAAGTGGTAACCTACAGAATAGACCGACATAACAACTGACTAAAACACCTTATGCAATATTACAAAACATGTCAAAATGTTGAGACTGTCTGATAAACAGTAAACAGGCAGTCAGCACAGCTAAGAATATGTACAATGAATTCAAATAGTAATACAATGACTATTAAAGAAGCATTTACACTGAAGACAGAACTGTAAGGTTTCAGCGTTAATATCCTTTTAGTTTATTGTCTTGTGTTCCTAGTCTCGTTACCTTCCGTTTTATTTTGGTAAATGACTGTACCCTCTCGTTTCAGGTGTCTTCACTTCCTGCCCTTGTGTGTCACCTGTCAGCCTGATTGTTGGTCCTGCCCCTGATTGTTTCCACCTGTGCCCCATTACCTAATGTGTGTGTGTGTGTGTGTGTGTGTGTGTGTGTGTGTGTGTGTGTGTGTGTGTGTGTGTGTGTGTGTGTGTGTGTGTGTGTGTGTGTGTGTGTGTGTGTGTGTGTGTAGCCCTTGTCTCCCTTCGTCTTGTCTCCATGTCGAGTCTTTTGAGCAACCTAGTTAACCTAGTGATCTTTTGTTTGTTATTGAATTGTTCCTATTCAGTGATTTTTGTTTGTAGCCTTAAGTTTGTAGCTAAAATAAAAGATATGTTTGAGTTGAAACTGAATCGTGCATCTGAGTTGCTGTGAGCCCATCGTGTCAAGAACTTAGGCGACTGCTGATTTAATGTAGTGGACCGACAGATCATATCGACATGCTTTTGTCATCCTTTGAAGTTGAATTCATTAGCTGACTATCATTAATGATCAGGGTTGGGAAGTTTACTTTTGAAATGTAGTAGGTTACAGATGAGTAATTACCCTGTTAACAATGTAATAAGTAATGTAACTGACTATGTAACTATTTGTATTGATATTCTAATGTTAATTATGGTTATTTTATGTTTTTTGTGAGTCACTTTGGATGAAAGCCTCTGCTAAGTAACACAACCATAACACCCGGTTTCATTAAACATAAACAGAAAGGCTAACAGATGGTTTTGCATCGAGTCATCATCGGCTAACAGATGACCCATACCCCAGACTAGTTGTTCACTTTAAACAAACAACACGATTCACATTACTCACACTCTTACTGTAATTAGTGATTACATCAACAACTGTGTAGGACACCTAGTTGGACTCGCCAACATCACGCTACAGTGTCATTAAACAAATCATCAAATATGCTAACAGTTTATTTGCCGAAATCTATAGCTAACGAATAATTGTTTTAGTGCCTTTAATACGGTTAGAAGCTATCATAAGCTAACAGGTGATTGTTTGTGTTGCCTTAAGACTACCATAGTTAACGTTAGCTAATCACTTCATTTCAAGACACCGGAAATGGATACTCGTGGAGGGTGGTGGAGTGGACTGGTTCAGTGTTTATTGCAGAACTTATTGAAATGAACTTATTGCACATATTAAACCTGGAACTAACAAAGCTTAAATGATTGCCTATAAAAACAACATTAAAAATTAAATAATCAGTTGGATTCATTTCTTATGAGTACATTTTCCCACAAGCCAACAACAGCTTCAACAAAACCATTCCCCTCAGAGAGAAAACCAAACATGCCCTGTTGTCGAAGAAGTGCAGAAGGAAGCATCCATTGAACTCAGTGTGCTGCTCTGTGATGCTAGCTCAGATACTTGGCGTCTCATCAGGGAGCAAGGTCATCAATGTGTGGGCTCAGGCTCTGAGCGGAGGAGACCCTCAGGATGGAGTGAAGGTGTGCGTGCAATATACCGGAGGGCCAGATCTAATAGGAATAAGAAATTATCCTGCGGGCCGAAATTAAATCCACCAAGGGCCGGATTTGGCCCCCGGACCTTGAGTTTGATACATGTGGACTAGAGGGTCCTGACGGCTCGCCACTGCTAATACAGCTATGTGAAATGTGTTGACATAACACGACTTTTTTCTGTGTATTTATCCAGGTTTTTAAATATCTGGAGCTGAGATTTCTGCTATCACAGCAACATATCTTTCCCAACATCTTTTACTTTTGATGATTCACAATCTAAACAGTTTTAGCTAGAATTCTCCAAGCCATCTTCTATTGTTAAAGTGTCATGAGGAGGCTAACCACTCGTCCATGTTAAGCCCCACCAGCTGCACAAACCTGTGTGTAAAGGTCCCAGATAAGGACTGTCATTCACGACTGAACTTTTGTGATGAACATCCTGCTCACCTTGTGCAGAGATCCTTAAGAGAGGGGGGCAGAAAGTAATGTATGGTGCATGACATTATTGATACTATTATAACAAAGTTGACTAGTAAAAGCAACTTTGTTTTGGGAAATTATTCTAGTCACTACATGCAGGCAACGAACAGAAGAGCGAAGGGCAGAATTAGGAGGGGATTCCGTCTCGTAGCGTTTGTGCACCGTTTTGAAATGCCGCTCTAAATGACCCTTCTTCGATAAAGCCACGCTCGCATTGCAGATGAGACAGATGGACTTTGAATTGGAGTAAACAAAAAAATAATCATCCTCCCACTCGGAGTGAAAATGATATATTTTGGCAACGGCAAATACGTCTTACCTTTGCTGTTTTCTGATCAAAAGTTGTGTTCAAGGGCATTAAAAGGCATATAAACGCTGCTGAAGGTTAACAATGTCTCTGTGTCACTTTGAAATGATTACTGATAATCCATCTTCATATTTATGGCAATAAGCCTAGTTTTCAGTTTTCAGAGCGAACATACAGTAGCTTTCGGTTTGGGCAAACTGCGTGCGCATCACTCTCACTCCTCAATGGTAACGTGTAGGTGGATTTAAGAACTTCCCCTAGATTCTATTGGCTCTAATGGTTAAAAAGAGGTGTCAATCACCAAAATCGACCAATGGATTCCAGAGTTATGGTAAATACACCCAAATGACCCCAGAGGTGGGTTTTCTTTTCTTAACCTCTCTAAAAAGGTCAAACGTCACTTGTTTTGCATCAATCTTGATTCAGGGTACTTATTATATATTATAGTTTGGATTCCTAAAGCTTTTAGTCTACCATCCCATCATTCAAAGGTGGTTTTCACCAGTGGCGACGCCATATATTTATTTTGGGGTGCTGTGGGGTAGCTTGACGTTTCATAGAGGGTGCTCAAACATTTAGGGTTTCCCATTAAGGTAATGGTGCTACAGTGGACGCCCCGCTGTGGTGGAAACAGGAAGAACTGGAAGGATTTTTTGTTCAACATGACCGTCACAACACTGAAGTACAGCCTGTTGGATTAAGTCAGTATACTGACTTGATAATGAAAAAATTAAAATGTATAAACTGAATCAATTAGTGTTTTAAATGCATTATTTTTGGAGATTTTTGGAGTTTACACAATGTGTTTTGAGATTTGTTGTAGTACAATTATCTTAGTTAGCAGGAATTAGTTTGTTCAATTGAATTAGTAAACCTTAGAAATTACGAGTTAATAGAATTATTGGAGGAGGCGTGTGGCGCAGTGGATAGACCCTTGGTGTTGGGATCAGGGGGTCAAACCGGTTCAAACCCCAGCATGTCATTGTGTCCCTGGGCAAGACACTTTACCCCAAATTGCTCCTGTGAGGATTGCCCACAGTATTGAGTATGTAAGTCGCTTTGGATAAAAGCGTCTAACAAGTAACATGTAATGTAATTAAAAGGGTTAAGTTCTGGTGATTTATTTATTTAAGTAGGGCTTCATTTGTTCATTGAGTTCACACAAATGAAAAGAAATAGGTTAATGCAAAGCATGCCTTTTAAGTTTACATAACTTAAAAAGGTGTGTGTCAGTTGTACTTCTCAAAATAAATTAAAGCACACTTAGAATACATAAGTTCTTCGTACTCACCATTCTAAGTTAACTTAACTTACTTCGAGTGAGGCAACGAGTTTGCATACTTTTTTTATGTTACCACAACTTATTAGGTTTTACATAGAAACGTCTAGCCTACCGCCTAGCCTACCGCCTAGCCTACCGCCTAGCCTAGCCTACCGCCTAGCCTACCTGGACATTTCAAGTTTCTCAAGATTCAAGTGATTTGAAGGTCACTAAAGCAGCTACCAAAGTGTATGATGAGGAATAGCAATAAGTGGAGGGCAGTGGAAGCTGCTCAGGAAGCAGAGGCAAGGCTTCAGCAATCTGGGAGAATGCTGTAAAACCTAGGCTGAACTTGGAAGGCCATGTGTACAATGAGCTTTCGAGCCCATCAAATCTTCATAGCGAGCAAAGAAGAATCACCAGTCCCCGTGATCCAAACAAGGAGCCCTGAAGCACATCCTCTCTGCTGCACAAATAAAGCTGAAGAGGGACACCATGCACCGATCTTGGCATAATCAGGTTCTGAAAGCTATGGCTGAAGACCTCATTTAAGGACTCAAGCAGGCAAAGCAATCCAAATGTACCAAGAAGACACCTTTGTCAGGGCTGAGGAGCAGCCAAAATCCTTCAAAAATAATATCTGCAGCCGTCCTGACGCCTGCCAGGAACTGCTGGTTGATGATGGCCCTTGAACATTAGACTCCCTGAACATGTTGGAGCCACAACCCTGCAACCTTGTGAACTGAAAGCCCCATGAGAAGATGCTTGAAAGAAGCCATTGAAAGGTCTCTCTGAGTATGCAGAGTATGCAGACTTGGTGGAGAGCAAGGTGGCTCCCAGTGGAGGTTAGATGCAGCCCCTTCTTTGGTAAGAACTTTCAGGTATAAGGGTATCAATGAAGAGAAGAAAGAGGGAGACATCGACAGCACAACCGATGTGTCAGAGTGCTTCATGTTGGGTGTGACTCAAAAGCAAAGAGCAAGTACATAGTCATTTGGAAACAAGCTTGGATTCGATCAGAGTGGTTCAGCTGAAGAAGTTGAAAGACCCAAAACAAGCACAGTTTGAGGAACATCACTGATTGTTGAAACTAACCATGTATGGAGATGTGTTTATAAAGTAGTCACCGTGCATTTGACTGCTTGTTGCCTAACAGCTACTTGATGAGTTCATTGTGACACAGGAATCTAATTGAACATCAGTGTTTCTGAGCATCAGCATCAGCTCCAGCTCCCAGATGGACCTTCACAAGATTGCTATTGATTGATTCCTCTCAGAGTGCTGGTGATAATGTGACAAACAGCAGTCACTTCCTACTGACCCTGATCACTTTGGCCCTCCAGAGAAGGCTCCAACACAAGAGTACCCAAGGCTTCCTGGAAGTGCTCTTCCGACACTGGGGACCGTCAGTGGATCAGATGACACAATGCACCAATTGTCTTAATGACTCATGGTTCCAGGAAGGTGAATGTGACGCATGTACAAGAGAAGAAGTCGTGATTTATAATGTGCATTTCACATTCAGTTAAGAGAAAGTCAAAGTGATGATCATATAAGATTCGAATGGAGTGACAAAATAAGAGTCCGTTGTTCCTGAAGACCCTTCATCAATAGTTCTATAGCCTGACTGATGCTTGGGTCTGATATCGATGGGAGGATTCCTGTCTTAAACATTATAGTGGCTGATATTGTCCAATGAAAAGACATAATATAGAATAACATTATTGATCCCGGTTTGAGTATTCCTCATTCAGGGTTCAAATGTGTAAAGGGACATTTGGAAAACCTCAAGCATATCTCTGGGCCTTTCCATTCTTCAAACTCTTGTTGTTTATTGGCTGGCATGTAAACACGTTGAGCTAAGACTGGCCAACATTGTCAGACCAGGCGGGTTCTCATTCATTAATTTACAGTAAGTGGCACTTAGGAGTGTTAGAGTGTCCCACAGTGTCTGACACACAGTTTTCTCATCAGTGAAACCAGGAGGCTATATTCAATGATTGTTTTAGATGCGGAAGAAACGGGCAATGTTACAGTCATAGTTCAAGTAGGCACTGTTTAGATTGTAAACCTGTGTTTGAGATTCATCTTATGAAGACATACAAAAGAAAACGACAACATGCTACTCAGAACAGGTGGTCTTGTCATGCAACACAATACAGCTCTGGAAACAATTAGGAGACCACTCCAAATCGTTCTTAAATCTCAATCTCTCCACGTATGGCAGCCATTCCATTCCAGTGTCTGTTGAATTGCAACACAGAGACATGTTGTCAGTAGTTTATAGAATAAAATATAGATATTTAAATTTAAAACGAGATAAACTGATCCTTTTGCGGTGGCTATTAATTTTTTTCAAGAGCTGTATACAGGAAATGAGGCATACTGCCATTAGTGGGGCTGAGGTTTGTCTCCTCAGGAGGCGTTTCACTCAATTATTTTCAGGCGTCCATCGTCCATCTATTTTAATCAATGCAGCTGCCTACTCATAACACCGCACTTCAACCGTGCTCTGCATGCGTGACCACAATCTTATATAATGCTTCAAACTTACAATTCCTTCCATTTTACGACCATAACTACAGTAATTATGTATTAGGCCCTGATAAATACCAACGCTTGGATGACCTACATTAAATACTGTGCCTGAATGCATCCACACAGATCTGAAGCTGCAATCTCTTAAAGGCGGGGTAGGTAAGTTTGAGAAACCGGCTTGAGGGCGCTAGAATTTGAAAATACACAACCGGAGAAAATCTGCCACTTCCTCACAGAGCCCCTCCCCCAACACACACGAACGCGCACATGACCAATGAGGGCACGAGATAAGTTTGTGCCCCGATGGAAGGCTGACAGGCAGGTAGGCCACATTTTTTTTGTATGGATTTGTTGTCAAAGCACTTCAGATATTCATTGCTATCGGATGTTAAGAGCATTCCATGGAATATAACAAAAAGTGTATCTCGAGCCGGTTTCTCAAACCTTCTCTTACCTACCCCACCTTTAATGTTTGAAATGTGAGGCTTGATCAGATCTGCCATCTTGATATCAGATGATATCAAGATAGCAAACTATTTTATGTCAATGGACAATTTGATTACAAAATCAAATATTTTCATTAAAAGTTCGAACTAATGACTTTTAAAAAAAAATAAAACCTTGATACCATAATTTAGCGTTTCAAGAGAACAGGAAGACCCAGGAAACTGGAATTAGATCAATTGGTTTTTAAGTTACAATGACATCCTGAATGCTGATTATCTGTTGCTGCCTGAACTTCTTTAAGTGAAAGGCAATAAGATGTTGTGAATCAAAATGTATCTAAGCTCATTGAATATAATAGTGTTGAGGGAGCCACCCTGCTGCACACAGAGCCAGTGCCACATCAGCATTGTGTGTGTGCGCGCGCGTGTGTGTGTCTCTGCATGTGAGCGCATGTGTCTCTCATGTGTGTGTGTGTGTGTATGTGTGCTCTAAATGCTGATTGATGTAACTCGGCTTTGTCAGCCCTTTGGCATAGGTGGAACAGGTGTGACTCTGCCACAGAGCGTGGCTCAGACAAGCCATATCACGGCACAATGAGGTCATTGTGCAACACACACATTCCTGAGCAGGGCCCTCGGACTTTTACAGGCTGGAGGTAGCCATCTGCGCCTGTTGCTCCAGGTGAGGGGGATTTGGATGAGATTTGCTGTATGAAAGAGATGTGTGCTCACCAGCTGCGTGTCCCTACACACTCTCAGAAACACCTCCAAGGCTCACACACACACACACACACACACACACACACAACACACACACACAGACGGGCCAAGTGACGGTTCTCCAGTGTTGCAAAATCAGCGTCTTGTTAGTGTAAGAGTGGGCGGCAGGTTAGGGGAGGCTAGGGTTTTTCCGACTGTGTCACTCTCGTCTCTGGTACAGTCACACGGGTCCATTAGGTTGTGGACGTTACACCAAGGGGGGAAATCATCTGCTGTGACTCAGTCAGAGGCATCTGTGTGTGCTTGGATCCTGGCTGACACGTTAGCCTCTGTGCCTCAACACTAAGACACAGCAAACACAATCACCTCATCTCTCTGGCTGTTGGCTGACCATGTCTAACATGTGTGTGTTTGTCTGAGTGTGTGTCGAGCTATCCCCAGGGCGGGATGTCTGCACCGGGTCCCTTCTCGCTTCCTCTCTGCTTTACAGCTTAACCAGCCTTGACTTGCTGTGTGGTGACATGTCTGCACTACACTGGCTGACTGGGAGGATCTGCTGTGTGTGTGTGTGTGTGTGTGTGTGTGTGTGTGTGTGTGTGTGTGTGTGTGTGTGTGTGTGTGTGTGTGTGTGTGTGTGTGTGTGTGTGTGTGTGTGTGTGTGTGTGTGTGTGTGTGTGTGTGTGTGTGTGGCTGCAGGCTGACTGCTGGGCTACGCTTGAAAGACTTCTGGCATGTGCTGGTGCCTGCATTTTTCACCCTTGACTGGAAGCATATGCTGCAGCACAATCGAGACAGTGTTAGACGAGCTTGGCGTGAGGGACCGGGCGGCTTCCTCCACATCTGGCAGTGCTTGGCCCTCCTTCCAGGTGAGTCACATCCCCCGGGAGGGTGGCTCTGCTGCGGCACTCAGCCCCTCAGTGCCCGGGCATCTGGAAGTGTCTGGATCCGCCTCGCAGTCACATCTATCTCTACATGCTTTTCCAATTTCATCACCCCTCCACCACCTCCGCGGCCCCCAGCCACTCACTGACCCCTGCTGTGCCCCCCCCCACCCCCCCCACGCGACATGGTTTAGCAAGATGGATGACCAAAAAGGACAACACTATTGATAAATTGGACAGACAAGAAGGTCACCAGGTCACTTTATCATTATCTTTAAGTGGGGAAAATGAAAGGATCATTCTGGTTCATTACAACTTGCTTATTTACGTATGATTATTTATTTCTAATAATGCTTATTGTTAAAGTTAAGTTATTGTTTGAGTTCAAACTAAACGTTGTTGTTTGGAAGTAAAAACTTAAATAATGGTAACAGCTGTTGAAAATGATTATATAAAACAAGCTTTCGGCCTGTCTATAACCTGGAGACTCGCGCCTCTTGCTCCATCTAACCTTATTGTGGTTGTGTTTGGACTGATTGCAATGTCTTCATAAAACAAAGGAATACACTTACCACTAGCATGTGT
>CM070479.1:51064575-51074575 GCA_036324585.1 Champsocephalus esox
AATGGGTCTTGTATACTAATAAGTTTATCTGAAGTGCTCAGTTCTGCAACGCCAGCCTTCCTAATGAGGCACCTCTCCTCTCTTATGTTGAAATGATAGCCTCAGAGAAGATGTTACTGTGTGCGCACCATGGAAGCATCGATCAGCCCAGACTTGTAAAACAGCTTCCACAATCCAATGTTCTCCTTTGCTGTATTCATTTCAGATTGCTTCACTGTTGCCATATTGGGTCAACCTTAGCTGAAAGAAAAGCAAGCAACTGTGAATCAAAGCGGTGTACTCACACACACAGGAGGAGAGGCACGTGAAGCCGGACAGCTGGTCCTGCAGCAGAGCTGGGATGATGGTGTTAAAGGGGGGGGGACTCAGGTTCCTGCTGAGTCTAGGTGGGTGGATGGTGAGACTGAGTCCAGACCAGCTGATTGGCAGGGATTCTGTTCTTCAAACCGCCACATTAGTAATTAGGGTTAGGGTTCTTGTGGAGCAGGGAGGAGGAGGAGGGGACCTCTGTGAGAGCTGGTTTTGGGGGACAGCAGATCGCTCGTGGGGTGAGGGAGCTGTAGCGCTGGAGCTGGAGGATGGGTTCATGATTGATTGATTGATGTCAGGACTGTCATGTTGACTTTTACAATAACAGCAATACCTTTTCAGCTATTATATTATTTGGTTAGAGTACAGATGAACTTACGCCTGGCTAAACCTGTACTTTGCTTCTTCAAACCTCTCTTGTCCACACTCTTAAACACCTCTTCCTATTAAAACCTTAGTTGTATGAGAGTGGCTTTAAACTAGGGTTTGTTGTTGTTCTAACACACGATGTAGGACCTCAATGTATTGTGGGTAACCACTGAACTAAGACTAAACAGTGAGCGCACAACACTCAGGCGGATTTCCAAAAGTACACAGAAATAAGCCTCTTGGGTAACTATGTTAGTTAACTGCATACCAATTGTTGTTCTGGGCAGCCAGCCTGTTAATCAAGCAAGCTGAACAAATAGTAGTTTTGGCATGGTAAGATAATAAAACAATGGATGGACTATTTTCAATGTCTTTCATTCAAACAACTTTCTACCAGAAAGTTGACAGTGTTTGTTTTTCGGATTCTTTAGCTGTAAACACTACGAACGCAACTTAATTTAATTAAATGATATCAGGGTGGAGGTAGAAATGAATGTCAATGACTAAACTGAGTACATTTACATTGTAATCCTTGTTCACTACTTACCTTTGTACCAAACCATCGTTAACCACTCCCATGATAGCAACAAAGGTGAGGAAAGGCACTGTAATGTTGTTGTGCCGGCCCCATACACAGGCCACCACAGCATGCTGAGGGCCCCTCTGCTGCCGGCCTCAGAGTCAAGACTGAGACGCTACAAGTCCCAACACAGCCCAGACACGGTCCTGACACAGATCTGAAACGGCCCGGACACGGCCCGCACACGGTCCTGACACGGCCGGGACACGGCCCGAACACGGACCTGACACGGACCTGACACGGACCTGACGTTATATATATATTTATTATTATTATCTTGGCATGTTTCCCTCAGCTGGCATAGCTGTCTCATTGTCACCATTAACATCTCTAAAAGCGGGGGTACAACGGAGCTGATCCAGACTTGCTGCGGTCATGACGACGTTACTAAAATGTGGGCTGGCTTTACGCCCATGACCCTATCCGAAAAGTCGCTATCAGAAACAACGCGCAACGTGTTTTGGAAGTAATATGGTCTTTTGACATTAGCAAGCATCGCTAACACTCAGAAATAACCTGTACTGGAGAGAGCACCCTGTGGTAAACCTGCACGAGAAAAAGCATATGAGCTCTATAGTACTGTATCAGAAATAATCCTTGATGTGGTTTTGAACATGATATGGCGTTTAATCACGGCAGCGTTCAGCTGATTATCTGGGAAGAATTCTCCTGCAGGAGCTCCCTCCCTCCTTTTCTTTTTTTTGTTAAAGCTACAGACCCAGAATCAGCACAAAATAGTATAATGGAAGACCTTTAAGCTGATTGGCTAATCATTTCCCAGATATGCCTTGCCTTGCCTAAAGATACAAAACACCCTTACCTGCAAATCACCATACCCACACCTAAAGAAAAAGGTCAGGATAACCAAAGACATAACACAAATGTTTATATAACAATTTATGGCAAACCATGCAATAGTTTTTGAGATATTTGATTCTTAACTAACAAGGTCAGTATCATGGTGTGCGCACATGACAAATCAGGGGAGCACAAATCAGGATTCATCTTCTGGGAACCATAAATGTCTTAACAAAATGTTAAGTTAGTAAGTTAGTTAGTCAGATAGTTAGCCACCCCGCTAGCAAAGCATGAAGGCAATTATGTGAACATAATTCATGCAGAAGTTATGTTTCACTATTATATGTATTTTGCCAAGCAATAACTCGTATAGCTCTCACTGACGTTCCCGTGGTGTTTCTATGGAGAGCAGTGCAGACCCTGGATGTTGCACACCACTCGAAGTTCAAATTACTTCAACTTTGACCTCGATTGCTGTTGACCTTTCAACACGCAACCAATCAGATAACAGCTCCATGGAGCAGCACAAGCTAGCAGGGGAAGTACCAAAGGAACAAAACTGAACTGGCTGTTTGGCAACAAGAGTCTGAGTCCCAACCTCACGCTGAGCAAAGAGCAAATCAGGTATCATGGCCATGACATAAAAACATACCCATTAATAAAGTCAACTGATAAACTGAACTCTTGAACACATCATTTATGTATTTTTAGCCTGTTCTGCTTCTTAGAAAACTGTACCAGTGAGTTTCCCGGCTGGAATCTGCTCCTGGCTAAAAGAGGGCGATGTTCTCCGTTGTAGGTCAGAGCAAGAGCCAGCCGTCTGAACATGAATAGAGGGGGTTAGATAGTGGTGTGTTTGTTTGGACCATAGTTTGAGGAAAAGTGGAAAGTCCAGTGGTGGTTAATTGGTGTGTTTAGGTCTGAGGTCATGAGGGTGGCAACAGGAACACTCAGCTCAGCCCTGAGCGGCAGATGGATGCAGCGCCACCACAGAGACGCTGCTCCGTCTAATCACAACTAAACACCGTGAAGACACGCACAGACCTTCTCTTCTACTTTTCCTCTGCTCTGCTCCCCCCTCGCCAAGGTCCCAAAGCCCATGGGAGGTCACAATGTGTCCCAGCAGCTAAGGCCTTTAGATGAACCTGTTGGTTAGCCCGCCCACCCCCACCTCTCAGCACCACCTCCTACCTCTGAAAATACCCCGGTGGCTTGCATGACCTGAGGGGTTCCAGATCAGATCTCAAATGTATTTTTAAAACCTTTGCTTTGTCTTGATGCTTTTAATTGTGTATCATTAACCCGGCTGAACAGAGTTGTCCCTGTCGTCCCGCTGGTCTGCTGCCAGTAATAACTCCTGAATGACGCGTTCATTTTTACCATGGTTTTAATATGTGTCACACTAGGGTTGAGTCAAAAAAGTCAGATTTTGTAACATAAAGATCACATCTGTTGTCCAGCCTGTGTGCTACACCTCTGTTACCATAGATACAGTGCTGTTTCTGTTTCCTGTAGTAAATAGTATGGGAATGCATTAAATAAATGTTTACTATGTACACAAAAAGAGTACATGCTTCTGTGGAGGTATCATCCAACAACAGGCCAGCACATTGTAGTTTCTTTGTTGTTAGTTTTTTTGGTGAAATCCATGTGTGACACACCTGCAGGACTGTGAGCCTTACAAGAAAGTCTTGTTTCATTCTTGTATTCCGTTGTCTGTCTCACCTGTTTTTGACTGTAGAAATACACAGGGTATATTTCTACATCAGCCTCTTAACCAGAGGTGGGACCAAGTCATTGTTTTGCAAGTCCGAGTCAAGTCTCAAGTCTTTGCACTCAGGTCCGAGTCAAGTCTCAAGTCAGGTTGGGCAAGTTCAAGTCAAGTCCAAGTCCTAAACTTTGACAAAACGAGTCTTAAACAAGTCATTATGTGTTTTTCACCAAATGTAATGACATCAATCAACAGAATAATACTTAATAATCAAACTGCTCTTTAGTTGTCACATTAATAATTTAATAATCCATTTTCTCTCTGCTGGTAAAGTAACGTGTTTTTTTCTAATTTAAGGGGGATCAGTTAGGTAAGGCTACCGTGACGGTTTGATTCAGAAGGAGTTTAATATATAAGATCCCTGATGTTGAGGTGACCAGAATGTTTATTTCTACTGTGTACAACCAAGCGGCAAACTCTGGGGAAGAGCCGGGACGCCAATACGGAAGTGCCACACACTACAGTTCATATATTGGCCGATAGGGACTGGCTCCAGAAAGGAGCAATTTCCATAGACCCCCATGTTAAAATGCCCAACTTTACAGCATAAAAAAACGTGTTTCTACCCATGGATGCAATACATATTATTATGAATATAGTTAGATTCTACCTTCATGATTATGGATCTGTGAGTGAATTGTTTTCTAACACGACCCTTTTATTTATATTAGGTCTTAAAGTGTTTGCATAAATTAGGGCGTGGTCACATTGAGTGACGGCTCTGTCAAGTGACTGCTGCTGTTAGCTTCTTGTCTCTCTGCTAGCTGCTCCGTGAAGCTAGCTACAGGGACTCTGCCTGCTCAGCTCATCCAGGGAACACAACTTGAAGCCGGCCGTGGTTGTTTGTTCTTCATGCTTATATATCGGACTATTGTGACTCGCTCTGCGGTTGAAACAAACGGTGCATGCATGCGGTTTTGCGGTAAGTGAAAATCGAGTACTTATTTATGTGTTAATGATTTTAATCGGCTACGTAATGAATGTTAAGGCTTTGTTTAGTGTGTAAGCGAGTGGTAGCTACATCGGTGCTAACGATGCTAATCGTAGCCTCCAAGTTAAAATCATAGACTGTATATATAAAGGTTAAAACAAAATAGACAAGTGTTAAGCGTTAAGTAGGATAATACTGTAGAACAAACGGCTTCTGTTTGAGGTTGATAAAATAAGGTCATCCTTGTAACGTAGAGAGATATTTTATTATGTAGGTAGGAACTGTATGCATCGCTAAGGTTAATTTAAATTGGCTATGCTTAAGTATGTAGACAAGCTAACGTCGAAGTAGTGTTTGTGAAATCAACCTCACGATAAGATGTGTTTATATTACAATTATTAATGTCATATTTCAAGATGATTGCTTAGATATTACAATATGGTTGGTTGAGCTGGAGTTCATTATCGAGCTTACACGTTAACGTCACAGTCATCTGAAGAACAAACCCAAACCTTGTTGTTTTTATTAATTGCATTACCAAATGGGTATCAAATAAACAGTAATCATTGGTAACACAACTTCCAAAGTTACAGTAAAATAAAAAGGACCCTGACTCGGACAATACACAATCCAACATGTTCAACAGAAGAGAATCAGTTATATTGTTTGTACACATGGTACTTTACATATATATATATATATATATATATATATATCTGTTTGTTTAAGGTGTCCAGGTGATGCAGACAGGCTGGACCAGAGAGTGAGAGACATAACTGGACTCCTCACAGCAGTGAACTTCAGCTCAGGTAAGACTCTTTTTTTCATACTGTACAAAGAATCAAGAAAGATATTGGTTTAAATAAATTAAGTATTGACTTGAATACACTGATATACATTCCATTAAACAATACTAAATACTAGATCACCTACACATCAGTTAAGTTGAGGGTTTTTTCCATGCAAAAAGTTACATTTTAGATATTTAGCAATATGACTTTGTCAGCTTTCTAATTTAATGTATTGAAGGCAAAGATATTTAACACATAGTAAGAACTGCTACTATTTATCTCTCAATATTGTCTGGAAAAATGTGGTAAAAGTTATTCTTTCAGTGAGACAACAGAGCAAGCTTCTACAGTTGCGTTACGTTTTGATAACATTTAAATATTATTTTGATAATTACATATATTTCAATGTTGATGAACTTCATACTGTTCATTCATAATCTGATTGTCTTTGTAGCTCTGTTGAAATAAAAAAAAACCATTATAATTACAAAATAATTATATCTACAGCCCCTAAACACCAACACACTTGTTCTGCAATAATACGTTTTATGTTTCCTGTCATTTTTGTTAGGAAAGGACATGCCTGAAAGACACAACATGTTCTCCTTCTCTGAGGGTCAAGACGAAAATCCAAGAGGAACATTAAAAGCTGATGTTATGAGATTTTAAGACCAGTAAAGGACATTCACTGAGAAACTACTTTTATTGTAAAAACAGTCAGCTGATCGAATGCAGCTATTTCCACATCTACACTCCATCCGCTGATTATTTCTATTTGCCTCACTTTATGAGCTTCACATCACTTGTGCCTTGTACCGCAGAGTTTGCAACGTCACAAATAAATGGGGCCAATCTTCAGTCAGATGTGAATGTGTAATCTAACACTTTCAGTAAGAATAATGGACAAAAGGAATGCAAATACAAATACAATTTATTGAAATGTGAACCAAAAGTGAATCAAATGTTTTAAATAAAAAGCACATATGGACAGAAGGTGTACACCTATTAAATGTATAAGTAAACACATTTAGTCAAATAACGTGACAGACTAGGCCTGTGTAGTTGGTATCAGCTTTGCCCAGCATGGGCTCCTCCATCAGGCCTGGTCCTCCTCCATCAGGCCTGGTCCTCCTCGCTGAGGAAAGACCCTCAGTCCTCTCCAAACCAACAGACTGGACGTCCATCACACAGAGGTTTCTCCCTGAAGTCTCAGCAGCTCTCTGGACACCACGCTGTCTCAATCTGTCCACACGGAATTTGAGAGGGGGAAATGAAAATATTAAATGCTTTAGACAATAAGAAACATAAAGTTGACTGTTGAGTTACTCAGTTTTTTAGATTGTCAATACTATTACTGTATAACTAATATCTCAGGTTAAGAGGCACATTCAAATAAAGATTGGTCTTTAAATACATGTTGTGTTTTGAATTGTTTGTCTAAAGTCAAGGATCTAGAACTGGTACTTAGTTATAATGATACAGTCTGGTTATTATGCTGTTTGGAGGAGGCCTCACAGGTAAGAGCACAAAGTAGCTACCATCACATGTACCTTAGCTTGACTTAAATGTATTAAACGTATAGTTCAGTGATATCAAAATATAAATAACTAATGTCATGCAAACATATTAATATTTGCTTGATTCCAGTATTGAATTTAGCACAATTGCATACAAACGTTAAGGGGTTTTAAGGTTCTGAAGTATTATGCTAAAAACTCAATAACTTAGATTATTATTTATAGTTTTGCTGAATAGTTTCATGTCCTCTTACCTTAGAAATGTAAAATGTGACGGCAGTGTGCAGATGGGGAGCATGTTAGCTTAGCTTGGTAGCTTCAGCTAGCTCTGGAGCTTCCAGCTCGGTGGCAGCAGCTCCCGCCTCGGCTCCGCCTCTTTGCCATTATTTGGAGCAAGCAGGAGTTGAACTCTGACATCACTATCGAGCCGTTAGTGGCCGACTCCGCCTACTTAGTGCTTCTCTGCAACTGTGCAGAATCCTATGGGTGACGTCATGGACCCTACGTCCATTTGTATATATATGTACAGTCTATGTGTACAACATGTTGTAAGGGACCCACAATCTATCTTTATGCAATGGATAATGTGCAGCGAGGCGGTCTCTATGGGGAAAAGAACACCTGAATCTAGATCCCTCTGCAGGTGGTACTTTAACTATATTTTGATGCTAATACTTTTGTACTTTTACTTGTAACATTTTGAATGCAGGATTTTTTATTGTTTATTTTTGAGTATTCCTACACTCTGGTACTTTTACTCAAGTACAAGATCTGAACTTCTCCCACCTCTAATAAATCCTGAGTGGTTACCAAAATAAAAGTAACCAAAAAAGGTTATTTTCATTTTACAAATCCTGCACTCAGCTTTGCTTTCCCCAATATCATTGAAAAGCAGCCAGATGCTGCTTCTTTTTTCAGTTTTCGCTCATTTCTTGACTTTTTCCGACGCACTTGCATTTAAATCCGTCTCCCTGTGGCTCTGTGTAGCTGGCCTGTACCACTACACCTGCTGTGCCCCCCACCCTTCTTTCACATAATGGTATGATCCTAGTGTGTCCTCGCATATGATTGGCCGCATGGTGGCTAAATAAAGTCCCGTCCCTGCCTGCAAGGATTCTCAGCAAGAGTAGGAGCGGCTGAAGACTCTGCTCTCCCCGACGGGAGTCTGCTCTTCTAGCGGCAGCTCGCGATCCGCGTGTTGGAGACCTCTGAATTAAATGATCAAGTCACCTCAAGTCAGAAGGCTCGAGTCCAAGTCAAGTCCCGAGTCATTGGTGTTCAAGTCCAAGTCGAGTCGCAAGTGTTTTGTGATTTTGTCAAGTCGAGTCTCAAGTCATCAAATTGGTAACTCGAGTCTGACTCGAGTCCAAGTCATGTAACTCGAGTCCACACCTCTGCTCTTAACTCATGCTTTTCTTTCTTTCTTTTACGTGCCAAACATTTTCCAGACCTCGGAATTGCTACCCAAATCTCGGATTGGTCAATTATTTAAGTAATTCTGGTGATGTACTCTTTGAAAACGGTTTCCCCTGGGCTGAGGATCAGTTTACCAATCAGACTTTAATGGGAATAAAATGGCTCTATCAATGAAAGCTTTAAAGCATAATATGCAAGAAATTCATTAAAACATGTATGAGCAAAAATAATCCCTCTCAGACATCATTTCTGACCAACATCCCTCTGCCTGGATCTTCTCTTTTCTTCTAATGTTGCTGAGTTCGGATTTTTCTGAGCATCAAGAAAGAGCCTTTGGGCCCCATATCAAACCGCCCCTCTGCCACGCCCCTCTGTCACGCCCCTCTGTCACGCCCGTCTGCATCTCTCTTTGCATGACTCTGCTGATATTTAGGCACTAGGCACCCTTTCACGTCAGTATGATACATGGTGGTGATATTTGGTAATAAGAACACATTCTTACATGGTTACATGTTTTGATGATGTTCAGTGGTCCACACTCGTCCTCTCTCCTCACACAGACATTGTGATGGGCTCTACTTCAAGTGCTTCCCTGCATGGCCGTATCCACCATTGAGGTCACAGAGGTCCGGACCTCGGTAATTTTCTCCGAGCTGTGTATATAACAAAACTTGTGAAATAATTGCACTAAACGGGGTTCTTTGTAGTACTTTACTGCCGATGGGGGCGCTGCATAACTACATAGCCTTGATTAAAGCAAACAGAAGAAGAAGACATATCAACAAACCACCGCAGCCCGGACTTGTATCAGAGGAGTGATGAGGTATCTCGAGATCTGACAGCAGCGGGCTGCTTGTGCTTCTGTTCTCCAGGGAGGAGAGCTCCAGAGGCTATACTTTGGTTTTAATTGCGTGAATAAACTAGCTAGAGAGCTAAAGCTAATTACATTCATCCAATGTCAGAAGGATTACCTTTTAACAAACGTTGTAATGCTTTTCTTTAATTTCAATTTGAGTAAAACATTGAAGATATAACATTGTATTATTTTATTTTTTACACTGATATAATGAAAATACTACGTCAGTCGAAGCTCAGCTTTGGTAAGGAAGAGACAGGACAGGCAGAGAGAAAGAGAGAGATAGAAAGTGATGGAAGTCAGGGAGGAACTGCAGGTACAGTCACACAAAATAATGTAGGCTTAATAACCCCATCTATCTTTCTATCCATCTATCCATCTATCTATATATCTATCTATCCATCTATCTATATATCTATCCATCTATCTATCCATCTATATATCCATCTATCTATCCATCTATCTTTCTATCCATCTATCCATCTATCCATCTATCTTTCTATCCATCTATCCATCTATCCATCTATCCATCTATCTTTCTATCCATATATCCATCTATCTTTCTATCCATATATCCATCTATCTTTCTATCCATCTATCCATCTATCTTTCTATCCATATATCCATCTATCCATCCATCTATTTATCCATCTATCTATCTT